>JAQFXZ010002036.1:0-10353 GCA_034694025.1 Ceratophysella scotica | reverse complement strand
TATTACACAGTGGGAAGGGCCCACACAAAACATAACATAGCATATATTACAGGTATAGTCGGGGGTCCTCCTCTCCTTCCCTCGTACTAGAGTCTTCATTCCTTCAGAAAAGGTTCGGGTCGTGACAGTGCAGGAACTCCATTTACCTATAGCTTTGTTCCTCGAAAGTAAGCTCGGTTACCGTTTCGCTTCTTCTCATAAAGGCGCTGCGTCCATAAGGCACGCTGTTGACGTTCATTTTTTGTTAACTGGTCAACTACGGAGTAGGTTGATCCAAATGGTTTTAGAAAATGACACTTTCTCATGATTGATAATTTGTCAGTAAATGTGTTAAATTTGACTAGTGCTGGGGTTATTATTGATCGCTTTCCAAGTTAATATGCTGCTGCTGGTATGGTTGGGCATTCCAGTTTTTCTTGAGAAAATTTGATAACTTCTTCAAGATCATTCTCTGAGTTACACAAAGAATCTTGTAGCAAGCCGTGAATTACGATGTTATATTCCCCGTAATTGTTAACCAAATTTCTAGTTTCTGGATGTAAATGTACACGTTTTGATTCAATAGGACTTGTATTCGGTTTGTCCTGTTTAACCACAGTATGTTGAGTTTTACTAGGTGTTTTGATTAATACAACTTTCACTTTGGCTATTGTTCTTTGTTTATTATCCATGCGATCAATGCCACTTTTCACAGTCAGATACTTACCATCTAAGGGGGGTCCATATTGTCATGTACCGTGAATACATGACAGCGGCTGAGCTGAAATTGGGGAGCCAGCTTTGGCTTGCCTCCGGAGGAGCGGCCCTATTCAGATTGGCTCAGTTCCCATATTACCCGGAGACATGTTTGACTTTTCTCCTTACCCGAAGACAATACCGACTCTCCCTGGCTTCCTCCCGCTCCGCTCCTCACAGTCCGTTTCCCGTCTTGTTACAGTCAACTGGTACCGACGTTTCTTCGAAAGAGTTCAGTGAAAGAATAAAAGTAAGTCCGAATTATTCTTCAGTAAGTCTGTCTATCTCGCAAGTGTATTAAAGTCAGGTTGTCAGTGCTCTTCATAGCACATTGGCTTCGAGGTTTAGAACCTCGTGCGCAGATATATCATAGAGCCTTTCGTTTGCCATCTAAGGGGGTAGATGTGTCATGTACCGTGAATACATGACATGTATTCACGGTGCATGTCGACTGAGCTGAGCGGAGATTGGGGAGCCAGCCTCGGCTTGCCTCCGGAGGAGCGGCCCTATTCAGATTGGCTCAGTTCGCATATTACCCGGAGACAAGATTGACTGTTCTGTGCCTCGGTGACCATTTCGAACAATCACAGTCTGACTACTACAGCATGAATCGCTCTCCTCTATACGACCTGTTCTTAGTAGTTCTTAAATCGTTTTCTGCTCAAGTTCGTCTTCTTCTCTCGATCGCCAAAAGGTGTTTTTCGCGGCAACTTACAATTTGTCTTTAATTTGATGTAGTGTTCGCAAACCGATATCGGCAAAAAACATCTTCCCTACCGAAAATGTGATTATATTCGATAAGCAGCGTAGCCATAGCATCAAATTCGACAGCTCGCAAGGCTGAATTTGTATTGGAGAATACTATTTGCCATATCTGTAATGTCTAATCGTCACAAGGTTTTCCTAATTGAGCCTCGATAAGCGTTATATCCGCAGTTTTAGAGTTTTCTGGTGCTATGTACCTGAGTTCTGTCGAATAGTCTTCGAGTGAATAAGTATCTACAAGTAACTTTGTTAGAGTGTCGTTCGGGATAGTCAAATCGTTCATAGTCGACAATGTAGCGAAACATGTCGATCGAATTTCTATATCGCTAAATAACGCGATGTTAATGGCTGGTGTAGGTGGAACGAAATCGGATGGTAAAAGTTAATCTATTATTAACCGGGTTCGGGTTAGACCAAACTCCGAATGTCGGCTCTGTCAATCCTTGATACCTATAACTGACTAGTGTAGTCTCATTTCGTGTATGTTCGGCCTTCTCTTGCCATTCTGTGAAGTAGTATAGGAGGGTTCTAGGGCGCTCTGATGATCGGAGATGGGGTTGCTGTTTGGTTCGTCAGTTTGCGTCTCAGTCCATGCCACGCAATGCTCTGCAGTGGAGAGCAAACAGTTGCTATATAGAATATTTTTGCTCCAAATCAAATTTCGAAAAAAGAAAGGGTGGATAAAATTGCCCAAAAAATATGGAAGAAGAGGTGGTTTTTGGTTTTCCAAAATAATGGATAGTAATCCAGTAAAGCCACTTTTTAAATTTCTCTATGGGAATTCTCCATGCTAAAAAATCTTGACATACCAAGATTGTGGGTATAGCTTCTCGTGCTATGCCACGCACATGATTTACAGGCTATGCTCTCATAAACCCTCCTATATTGGTGGGGGAAAGTGTAATTTAATGTATTTCCTCTCAATGTATTGATCAAATTCTAAGTCGGGATTTGAGGTAATAATCTTAACATCTGGTACAACTTTAAAGACTTCTTGATGTAATCTCGGTGGATTGCCAGAAGGCGTCGGCCAACATTGGCAATCCGCGTCGATTATATCGCGAGGAGGCTCTGTACGATCGGTGTGTGCAGGAATTGCAATGGATGCGCTGCTACTGTCAGTTACCTTATGAGAAGGAGGCAGCATATGTTCAGCACAACTAAGGAGCACCGTCGATACGGCCTCGTCATGTCGATTCTTACTCGACTGGAGAAAGCCCCTAGTTAGTTCGAAAGTGAGAGAGGTTCGTTCAAACGTAATAATATGATCTCGGAGGGTAATCCCGTGTCTTCTGGTAAGGAAAACGGGGTTCGTTGTCGACACATCGGAATGGTGCGTAACAAAGATACATGTTTGTAATCGTCTACTGAGCACGATCGTTTCAACTGTAAAGCCAATGGGACAGAACCTAACCTAACCTAACCTAAAGGATAGTAACTTGTCTAGCGCGTTTCGGCATAAAAAAAAGTAGATTTATTGTCAACTCAGAAAGGCTAATCATACATACATTAAGAAACATATATGAATAATGCGTAAGCCTTATTTCCACTGAATGAAGACCGAAGCTCCTGTAGTATCCAACTCGGAACGGCTTTTAACTCCACTGTTTTACCACATCGAAGAAGGTCCAGTAGTCCAGACTTGAGCTTCAAGCTCCTTCCTTCTTGATTGTAGATTCAGCGATTAGGAGGACGAATAAGAGAGGACGATGGAAGACAGACAGCACAGGTTCAGTTTGTCGGATGATAAGTAAATTAGGAGATTATGTTACCTCATTCGAGTAGCTTGCCGAGTGGCTTGCCAGAGGAAGCAGGGAAACCCGAAGGAATAACCTGCCTCGTAACATTGATAATTTAATTTACGTGGAAGGAAATATTTACAGATTATGGAACAGTGTGGCGTACTGACAGGTAAACCTGCACTCACCGAGCCCCACTCTGACGTATATACCGTACTGGTAGAGACTCCACTCTACACGCACCGAGCCGTATACACGATTTTGGACTCTCGCCACAATGTAGACTTTCAGTGATCTTACAAGAACTGTCGTACAAAGCCAGAAAAGTCTGCCTAGCCCGAGTATCGAAACCCGTGTCACTAACTAGAGTCAGAAATTCTTATCCTGAAAGGGAGTCAGAATACTGAACCAGTAAGCTAAGCCGGCTAGGCTTAGCTTACCTAACCTAACCTAACCTAAAGGATAGTAACTTGTATAGGGCGTTTCGGCAGAATCTAACCTAACCTAAAGGATAGTAACTTGTCTAGGGCGTTTCGGAATAACCTAACCTAATCTAACCTAAAGGATAGTAACTTGTCTAGGGCGTTTTGGCAGAACCTAACCTAACCTAACCTAAAGGATAGTAACTTGTCTAGGGCGTTTCGGCATAACCTAAAATAACCTAACCTAAAGGATAGTACTTGTCTCGGGCTTTTCGGCAAAACCTAACCTAACGCAACCTAATTTCGATGCAGATTTAGAGGATAAATTACAAACGTGCACATCAGATACTGATTCTGAATAAATATAATGAGTATTTAAAATGAATATTTAGGGTAGTTTTCAATAAAAAATATTAAAAAGCATCAAAAAATCGAAAAAATCAAAATTCCTCGCAAATCAGTCGCGTAAAAAGTCATAAAAGTAATAAATAAAGATAAAAATCGAAAAAAAATTTTCAATTTTATTTTATTTTTTTATTTTTTAAAGTGAGAGCGCCAAATTATTTTTATAGTTTTGCACTCAGGGGGCCTAGGGGAGTCTACAAAAAAAATTCAGCTCATAAGCTTAAATTTCGCTAAAGTGCATTTAAGCCCAGCCTACATAACACACGCAGAAGATAGCTAAACTAGGCTAACCTCAACCAATTTAAGGGTTTGAATGACGCAAAACTATTTTTCACTTGCGCTTGCCTCCCAGAGTAAGCAGAAGTACTGTGTCTAGCTTACTATTGAGAAAACTGTTGAACAGTATGCGTATTCTACCAGGATTATTTGAAATAGAGTTTTTGATACTTACCATTTAGAACTTTGTCAATCTCTCCAATAGCTCCGCAGAAGGCCACCATCGCTTCGGAATATTTGCTGGAGCGATCGAGCTCCGCAACTTTAATGCACAAACTAAGAACACTGACAACAGACGACATGTTGAAGTATTAGTATGAGCTTGGTTTTGTTTTGAGCTTGGTATATCTTAGTTGTTTTTTGGATTTAGAAGTCGATTTGGCGTCCAATAAGTGGGGCAGCAGAATCACTACTAAATGGAAATGGGGAATCGTCTACAGCTCTGCTTCACTCGGAATTTGGGCTAAAATTAGAGTGGTGAAAGACGGTTACGTGGGCTCCCTTCGAAGAGAGAACATATCGCTTTTTAACAAGAACTTCAAGCCTTTTCCTTACCTGCGGATTCTTTACCTTCAGTATTTGCGCTACCTGTGTGTATGCCTTCAGCCTGTACGCCTTCGGTATCTTTGCCTCCAGTATCTTTGCATCCAGCCTGTACGCCTCCAATATATGTGCTTCCAGCCTGTACGCCTTCAGTCTCTGCGCCTCCAGCCTCTACTCCTCCAGTCAGTGTCTCCAGCGTGTACGCCTCCAGTCTCTGTACCTCCAACCTCTACGCCTCCAATATATGTGCATCCAGCCTGTACGCCTCCAGTCTGTGCCGCCTGCCTATACGCCTCCAGTCCCTTTGCCTCCAGCCGGTACGCCTCCATTCTCTACGCCTCCAGTCTCTATGCCTCCAGCCTGTACGCCTCCAGTCTCTGTGTCTCCAGCCTGCGCGCCTCCATTTTCTGTACCTCCGGCCTGTACGCCTCCAGTATATGTGCCTCCAGGCTTTACGCCTCCTGTCTCTGCGCCTCTAACCTGTACGCATCCAGTCTCCGCGTCTCCAACCTCTACTCCTCCAGTCTGTCTCTAGCCTGTACGCCTCCAGTCCCTGGGCTCCAGTCTCTGAGCCTCCAGCCTGTCCGCCTCCAGTCTCTGTACTTCCAACCTCTACGACTCCAATCTCCGTGCCTCCAGCCTGTATGCCTCCAGTCGGTGCCGCCTGCCTATTTGCCTCCAACCTGTAAGCCTCCAGTCTCTGTGCCTCCAGCCTGTACGCCTCAAGTCTCTGTGCCTCCAGCCTCTGTGCCTCCAGCCTGTACGCCTCCAGTTTCTGTGCCCCTAGTCTCTGTGCCTCCAGTCTATACGCCTCCAGTCTCTGTGCCTCCGGACTGTACCCCTCCAGTGTCTTTGCCTCCAGCCTGTACGCCTGAAGTCTCTGTGCCTCCAGTCTCTGTGCCTCCAATCTTCAACCCATCTGCCTCTATCATAACCTACGGCTTAGATCCTCCAGATCAAGGAACTCCAGCTTCCGTGGCTCAATCGCCCCAACCCTCATGCATTTAGCTTCCAGCGTCTAATGGCTTAATCGCTAAGTCCTCCAGCGCCACCAGCTTCTGTAACACGCCATGTTTTTGCTTCCAGTCTGGATGCTTCCGGACTTTGAGCCTACAATTGTTGATAGCCAAAGGCCATTGTACCTCCAGCCTACTTGCCTCCAGTCATTGTGCCTACAGCTATTATGGCTCCAGCCTCTGTACCTCCGCTCTTGAGAGGAACGGAAGGTGTCACGTAACGGACCTACGTCTCCAACCTTCGTGAATCTAACGTGTGTGTCGGCGTATCTCCGGCGGCCTTAGTTGCAGCCGTTATGCTTCAAGTATTCCCGCCCCTAGCGGATCTGCGTCACCAGGTCTTTGCGCCTTCAGCCTCCGTTCCTCCAGCGACCGTTTGCTTCCAACATCCGTGCCTCCTGCCGATGTGCGTGTCCAACCTCCATTCCTCCAGCCCATGTGCCTCCGTGGCTTCAGCTTAGGAGGCCTCCAGTATTCGTGGGTCTAGCCCCGCTCCTTGTGCCCGCAGTGTCTGCTGAGGACGACCATGTCCTCGAAATGAGGCCGGATCGAGTGTCGTCTGCTGAGGACGAAGTCGTCCGCCGCTGATTCTTGACTCCAGCGTCTACCCTCGAGCGAGGGATGGTCAAACTCTTACCCTCACGACCGCTGCGACGTCGTTCGTGTAAACTTTGTCGCAGTTTGGTCAAACTAAGTTTAAAGATAGTTTTAGCTCGCTTGAGTGGTGATAATTTCCTTGCGCCAGAAAAAGTCGTCACCGTTTGGGTCAAATGGATCGCAGGTAAAGATCGGGACCGGTGGGATTTATAGAATATTCTAGATCCTGGAGATCGTGGAGACAGTGCACTTGTCGCCCGAATTCTGAATCCATCCCGTGGAAGTGATTCTGGGTAAATAAAAAGTAAGTGACCTGGAGAATTTATATATTATTCGCTCCTCGGAATACTTAAAGACGAGGGACATCGCTGAGTCTCAGTGAAATGTACCTGGAGGATGACTCCGAGGTCGTCCTATGAATTTCGTGTCATGTGTCATTCGTAGATTTTAAGGGCTCGCCAGTACCAAAATTTCTCCTCGTAATTCAGAATGATACCCAGTTCGTGCATGTAATCGTTGCCCACAGTGAGAGGAAAACATGAGTCGTCGATCACATTCACGCTGAGGGTAGCAGACTGATACGATAGTCAAATACGAAGAGAAATGGAAGCCTTTCCTAAAACAGAATCTGCATCCTGGCCAATGCCGAAAAAGGTAATTCTATGATCCAAAGGGCATAAGTTCGATGGCTTAATATAAGAATGATGGCAGATCGTGGTAGTGGAACCAGAGTCAAAAAAAATCGAGGCTGGGGTGTTGTTGATGTATCCGCGAATCTTAAGTAAATGCGAGTGGCTTGCGGCTAGGACCTGATGAGTCTCGTCCGCCGCAGGTACACTCCACAGAGGAGAGTGTGGGTGCGTAAGATCCGCGGAATTCAAAATAGCGCGCGCGTCAGATTTTCTTATCCGCAGAATTTGAATGTTAGTGTCAAGGATATCAAGCATAAGTAATGTCGGCACGCAAACTTCACGTAGTAACGGGTATTTATTACAGAGATTCGCCGATCCAGTCATCTGTGTAGTATGCAATCCTCCGCTACCTTCAGGGATTGTATAATACAGTCGAGATGGTCTGGTGGCATTTTGTCGTCTACGGACTTCTACGACCTCGACGGAGGGCCTCTGCCGCTTCCCGAGCAAAGTTAAGGGTGGAGCCCATAACATTTATCATCCGAATGTCCGGCGACTTGATGGTGAGTGCAGAAAAATTGAAGTTTGCACGGTTGGGGGGCAAAATCGGTCCAACGTCGATGGCAGTAATGAACAAAACGTGGGTGATCGGGTCGAGGGAGAATCGCCGAATTCTCCTGTGCAGGCTGCTGAAGCGCATGTTTCTGTCGCCGTGGCGCGCCGGAGAAACCATTTTTACGGTTAAGAACTGACCAAGCACTACCTTGATTAATAGTTTTGTTAGGACAGAAGCGGCTAAAATGGCAAACAAGGACCGTTTGCGCGGCGCATTCTCTCTGGGATGTTAGCTGACATATACTGTTGCCTGATCTCTGCAGTTTGTAGTGGAGGAGCAGGTAGGCCTGTCCCAGTTGGGACATGTGTGCCGGTAGAGTTTCCCAAAGTTGGGAGTGTTGTAACTGTGTTCAAAGTAGCCTGATCCGAATTGCGATATCTGTCATATAACAGACATCAGAGTCCACCAAAATCCTTTTTTTATTTTCATACTAATACTAGTACTAGCATTAGCACAGGCCACATGCGTGAGCGATTGTGCCTAAAACCCGCCCTGGTGAATTTTGGTTCAAATGGCGGCGCTTATTTGAGTTTCAAATGAAGTTTGGATATGGTCTATAGGTATTATCTTTCCACATATTTCTCTGTTGGCTTGGTGTTGCGTAAGGAATGGCATGCTACCGATGTCTTTAAATTGAGCACACACATATACACACAGCAAGAGATCTTTCTTCTGTGATAATTTTACCCATTCAATGAGTGCGTGCTGCGTAATGGTAACATTTATATATTCCAATTTTTTTCTTTGCTGAAGAATTTCTCAACTCCATCTCAACAGAGTCATTTTCATTCTACACTTCTCTCATCTTGGACATTTTTGTGTCTACGTGTCTTTTACCAGGCGACGCAAATCCTCGTAAAAAAAATGGGTGAGTCAATAAAACTAAATTACAATTCTGTTACTCCCGTGCATTTATGCCATTGACTGAAGAGTTATATATGAAGTATAATAAAGCTTTTTTTTTAAATTTCAATTTTTAAACAGGCTGTGTCAGCACTCTTGGCGGCAAGCCGTGCTTGATTAATCCGACATGCGAATGGGCGGTCATGGCGAATGGGTCATTCCTGTGCGCGGACTCGGCTAGCGGCCTTCTGCCTGGGGAATATGTGGATGTTTTCTATCCGCCTGTGGAGAGCTGCATCATGGCAGCGACAACTGCTAAGCCTGTCACGGAATCTGGAGGGATCTGGTGGCCTTGGCTTTTGACCGTTTGTAAGAGCTGTTTTTCGTTTAGTAGATGAACTTGTTTGGATTACTACTGCTTGTAATCCAACCACTACTTTTAATTTTTTTTGTGCTTTAGGCTTCCTGTTGATTTTCATTGTGGTTGCGTATTTTTGCGGACGCAATAGATTCCAAATTTACATACGTCGGCGATGGGGTGGAGAGCGATGCATGGACGCACTTTTAAATTCAATATAGGAGGTCGATGACTCAGACTGCGGATGTTTACTATTTATTTCAGTCATTCCATCGAAGAAATAAACAAAAATGAAAATTAAAGCTGAAATCCGAATTAAACTAAGTCATTCCTGCTTTATTCGCGAGATACACAAGCAAACAGCAGCTCATTCGACATTGCTCAATTGAAATCTTATAGCATTATTTTTAAACCGAAGTTATATTCATTTAAAGAATGAACAAATATTCCATATTTTTGGTTGTTCTTCTATTGAGTTCATTTGATTGGGTAAACTCTTGTAAAGTTGACTGGAATGCTCGAAATGCCTGGAAATGAACTTTCGTTACGGAAAAGTTGCCAACGGATTTGTTTGTGTGCAGACACCTTCACCGTTCATGGGTATACGGAGAATGCTGACTGAGTGCCCAGCCGTGTCAATCGAGAAAACCGAATCGACGGGGAAGAACCCTATTGGAATTTCAGGAATCCCACAACAAAAAGGTTTAACATTTTTTGAAACAAATGCACATATTCTTACTTGTATGAATATTGTTAGTGAAGAGACACGTACTCAATTTTGAATAATTTAAGAGAACATTTTTACGAAAACATGAGCTTTGAACAAAAGTTTTGTCGCTTTTTTCGTTTCGTAATACAGAATATCAACGGTCTCATGGCAACGTGAATGACATGACAGGGTCTGACTGTGCGTCTATTCCACACTCAGACCCAGAAGACAACAATGAAGAATATGCAATTCCTCTAAAAGTTCAAGTATACTGTAATGCGAGCATTCAACATACAAGTTATTTGCTGCATTGGTGTACCCGTCGCTTCCGCTGCCCAGTCTATCAGTGGTGGAATGGATTTGGTCCAATTCGAATTCGTTACGGATTCTGTAGAACCGAAAAATTTGAGCGGAAAAGAAGGATGCGATGTCTTGGCCGCCATGTCAGACAGAGTTTACCGAATTGGTCATCAGACGACTCCACGGACTACGAACCCGAGTCCGAACACATACGAATTCGTCGTGAAATAGCTTTCTATTTTCATGCTGTCTTTTATAATATCCTAATAGTAATAAACAGTATAAAACTGGTAAAAAGACCTGGCATACAAGGTAATTTTGCAACTCAATAAGTCAAGAGTCAAAGTGTCGAAGCTAGGATAAACAGCATTTATGAGCTCATGAGTTTAACGAAACA
>JAQFXZ010002035.1:0-10356 GCA_034694025.1 Ceratophysella scotica | reverse complement strand
TCTCTTTCCCTTCCTTCTCTTTCTTCTTCTCCCTTCCTTCTCTTTCCTCCCTTTTCTTCTCTTCTTTCCCCTTTTTTTCTTTTTCCCTCCTTTTTTTCTTTTTTTTTCTCTTTTTCTTTTTTTCTCCTCTTTTTTTCTTTTTTTTCTTTTTCCCTCTTCCTTTTATTCTCGTATTTTAAATACGATAATATGTCAGATTTTCCATGTATGACTAGTACCACCCCCAATGACCCTAAGTCTTCTTTCTCTCCACTCTCTCTCCCTATGCCCTACACTGTCACTGTCACTGTCCGATCATCATTCACGGGCTTAGTCCATCCATTAGGATAAGCACGTAGGCAACGTAACAGGCTGACAGAGGCGGACAAAACGAATTTCGATTCCTGTCAACCAAATAAGATGATGGATGAGCTAGACTTACCCGTGACCTGACAATGACAACCAGAACCAGACCAGAAGACCACTCACTGACGAACTGAATTCTGAATGAAGTTGGAAGTCAGACTTCAGCAGGAGTCAAAATATTTCACCTCTCGACTGTTGACAGTCAGCTCGTCTGTTGTCTGTTGTCGTCGTGTCATCAGTTCAGTTATCACATCAGTTCATACCTACAACAACCTACAACCCGCTAGCTTTGCACAAAGTTGAATTTCCGGCTCCACTCTAATTTTGACTTTGGCGAATCCGAACTCTACTTTACATGTATCTTTTATATATTCTTTAGTATCCGTCGGTCCGTCTGTTGGTTCGTCAGCCATCCATCCGCCCGCGTTCGCTTATCTGTCGTAGATGCTGGGAAGTGCTTAGGTTCAGTTGAGGCAGTTATAGGTGTTAGTGCTGTTGTGCGGAATTCTTCCACTTTTTGACTATTATTTTAGTGATTGTGCAACAGATCAAAACTCATTTAATAGTTACCAGTTATTTTTTTTAAAATGAGGTGTACTGTCTGTAGGCAAGATAACAGAAAAAGTACGAAATCATTTTTTCAATTCCCAAAAGAACTAGAAAGAAAGCGACGATGGTGTGAGATCCTACAAGTTGAACTAGGAACAATTACCAGATGTTCTGTTGTCTGTGAGTGCCATTTTAGCAACAATCAGTTTATTAGCAAACAAAAAACAAAACTACGTAGGGATGCCGTGCCGTGTTCTCTCGGGAAAGAGAACGAGTTCTACGTGAATCCTAAACAAGTAAGATTTAAGTAATGTAGTCAAGGCATTGCTTGGAAATGACATTGTATTGCAGTGGGCAAATGGGGTTATTAATAGTGACTGTGTTCAACACCGGTTGGATGTCACCTACGAGAAATAGTTTACGTTAAATTGTTTGCCTTGGTATTAACAAACATAATCGTCGTACTTAATTGGTATTGCGATATGCAAACACAAAGATGCAACGCTTGTACAGAATGTGGAGCACGCAAACAAAAGGTTCGGGACTCAGTTCACATTGTTGCGGTGTACATGTGAATGGCAAGAAGTGCAGATCCAGAGATAAGAGGAGTTGTTCCCTGTTCCGCAGTCAGAACGCGATTGAGTGTTGTGGAGAAAAGAAGAGAGAAATCTGGGCGGGCCAGAGTAGTGAGGAGAGGGATTCGGGGGTGAACAGCTTCCGGCGCATGATCATGTTGGTTGTCGCTTCTATGAGCTCAGTATATCGCCCCCATCGCTATTCAATGGTTTAAAGTTAAAGAGTTGATGTAAACAGATCAACATATCGTCGGTAAAGGCGCATTCGGGTCTATCTCATTTTTTGGGGAATTGCATTATGGGCTATCTCATTTTTTTGAGAATTTCATTATATTCTATCTCGATTTTGGTCGAAATTGAGATTTTGGTATAAAAAAATCAGAAAAAATCCGTCCATAACTTGCCGGAATGTTAGACAATGTTTCAAAATACCAATCGGTCAAATAAATGAGTAAAGCTTTTTGCCATCTGAAATATCCAAGCTGTACTGACAAAATGTGCTATATACTGCATATAGCACAATATGAATTCAGAATTAGCTAGAACGCTTGTGGATGTTGCCTCCAGTATTTTGAGCCTATTGTCACCTGAACGGGAATTGTGGCTTCCAAACCTGTCATTGTTTTGCCTCTCGTAATTTACTTAATTTAAGGTTTTGCTAGATACGTCTTGATGCTAGGTTGATTTAGATTATGTTTGGCGAGGTTTAAGCCTAAAATAAGCCTAAAATAAATCAAGGTTGGAAACGGAAAGGGTCATAATCATGGTTTGTAGCATGGTATTTTTAAATTGTAAATCTAAGTTTTAATACAACCCTTTATTCAGGCTTCCACATGTTATAGCATTCTTCATGTTAATTTAATTGAAAATAGAATGTGATAGAACTTAGAAATTGGAGTTTGAGACGGAAAACAATGGATTGGGATTGGGAACCGAGAACCGACATGCAATTGGATAATGGATGATGTGAAATTGTTGTCAATACACTAAAAGTAATAAGTTCTCCGCCTTGAGGATGGGCTACGTCTAGTTTATCAATTCTGAACCAGTAGGCAAAGCCAGCAGCGCCACTGCAGCAGTAACACCTTCTCCAACATACTTTACACATTTTTTGTGAAACAGACTCAACCACATATCCCAGCACAAAGATTGTGAAAACTCATACTTAGCTTAGCTTAAACTTGATTCATCCTCATTTCATTCCTCTGGGTTTTTGATTGACGGAGTGTCCGTCTCAATATAGACGCGATAGATAAATGAGAAAGTGTTTTGGACCGACTCAACCGAAAACCACTTTTTTCATTCTTAATTCATAGCATTATATATAAATGGGGATAATTTAAACGAGCAATTATAAAAATAGAAAGGCATTAAAATTAAATAAAAAGGCATATACGCTCCCTTTACGTTAGGTGTTCCCACTTTTGACATACTACACCCAGAAATCGTTGAATTATTCAAGCATCGAAGGATTCTGCTTGGTCCGTCTTGATGTCTGGTCCGCACATTGATGCATATCTGAGGACCAGAGAGAGAGTGATCCATGTTTGGAGGATTGGACAAAATGTAGCAGGAACCACCACCGCACCATCACCAACGAGGCGAGGAGCTAGTGAGATTGAGAAGCGTATAATTTTGTTTTAGAGTGTAGAATTTGTGTAGCAATTTGGTTGATGCATCTCTATTCCAAATTCCAACTCGGAGTTAGAAGTTCCAAGCCGACCGCTGCAAAATGGTAGCTCTGCCATCAAGCAATTTGGCGCAAGCGAGAGGCGGCGGGTTTCATTCTTCTACGCTTCTC
This sequence comes from Ceratophysella scotica, assembly GCA_034694025.1. Classification (NCBI taxonomy): domain Eukaryota; kingdom Metazoa; phylum Arthropoda; class Collembola; order Poduromorpha; family Hypogastruridae; genus Ceratophysella; species Ceratophysella scotica. Next base: position 7,086 of record JAQFXZ010002035.1, on the reverse strand, counting down.
TACACTTGACACTACTACATCGTCATCTGACATAGGGCTTCAAGTACGAAACAGCAGTAAAATGGGAAGACGAAGACGGCGGGCCGCCCTGTGGTTGCAGCAAGCCTCTTGGTCTTGGATGTCCTACAAACACATCAACGCTCCACCCCCATCAACATCAAGAACAAAATTTTCCATACAAGAAAATTGGTCAGCGAGTGTCCCATATGATAAACCTTACGTTAGTATTTCCATTTTCGACACTTTTATAACCAAAAAAGAAATGTCCGAATTTATGATTTAAGGTGGATCAGTACATTCGAAGTTGATATGGGACTCTTCAAGTGTAGTCCCACTTATTGCTTATGAAACAATAACAACGTTATGCTTGATGTTGGATGTCGTGTGTAAAAGACACTGCGCCCTTAGTATTGTCTAACCCATAAACCTATAGACGTCCATGCAAGCGTGCGTACTTACTTGTCATGAAAACAAGCGCGAAACGTTTGTGGTTTGCAAACACTAAACGTTTCACCGTTTTACGTTATCTAGGCGTAGGTAGTGGAAACACTGACTGTGGACCACTGTTTCTTAAAAGTTATCTTTCGTAAACTAGTTATTGTTGGTATCAGGGTGACTTGACAACTAGTTTATTTGGCTTACCTTCGCTTAATGGCGGTTGGGTCAGGTAGCAAATTCCTTATGCACGATTCTCGTGCATCTGGAAGAGACCGACAGCAGCTGTATTCTTGCAGTCAATGTTCTAGCCACTTCAATTCCAAGTTTGTCGTTTGTGAATTCAAATCGCTGATCTCCCGCATTCTACAATTAACAGCAGTAGCAAGTGGAGGTGAATGATCTCTTCAAAGTACCACTTGAATCATAACAGCGTGTAGCTTTGATCTTTGTTCCATGCATGCAAAAGATAGCAAAGACGCAGGCAAATACATCATCAGAGAAGTCTCTTCCAGATGGAAGAGACTTTAGTAATAGAGAAATGGCTGCCTGACCCAACCTATTATGCGAAGCCCAGCCAAACAAACAAGTTGTCAAGACACCCTGGTGGGTTTATAGGTTATAACTCGCCCAATCATCAATTCGATCCTGCAGAAATCTTAGCTTTTCACTAGTACTGGTACTGAAATGAGGAACAGCTCTGTTTTCAGCTTTGTAAGACTAAGTTTTCCTCAATGTAATTATTGTATTTGGAAAAGCCAACACTTTGAATGGTGAAGGTTTCAAACTATCTATTTTTCGCATCGCCATTCCCGATTCGACGTACGTACCGACGTATTAGTTGGGAAATAAGAACGGGGTTCGTATTTTTTATTCACTTTCCCTCAAGAGATCCAACAGTAGATCTAAGCTTAAGCTCGAGAATTAAAGCCCACGCTGAATATGCCCAATCTGGGTACGGGTGTGCGACTGCGGTTGCCAACTCGATATTTCCAATTTTTGATTTTCTAAACTCAGGAATATCAACCGATGTGTGAGAACAATCAGACTATATCAAGATTATGCGATAATTGAGCGGTAACAATTATGCGGAGGCAATCAGGCGGCCACAATTGGGCGGATGGGCATGGGGATATGATAAATTCTTTGAACGATGTGTATAATGATGGTATCGACCTTTACGGTTTTAAGAACTTATCATTTTTCAATATTTCAACACTCGCACCCGACTTCACATCCGGTCCATGCCCCACCTTGTGTCCTTGTTCACGTTTCACCATACAAGCTTGACCTAATTGCGAACCAGACACATTTTTCTGATCTCACACCATCTCGTAATGAATTGTAGATAAATAGATTTGGCAACAAGGGCTCTCAAGCCCAAGCTCGAAATGGGCGTGAGCGTGCCAGGTGAGCTTTTATATTGTGACTGTTCCTGTCGACGCGGAGACCAAAAACAAAAACTTCAATTGCCAGTTGATCAATTTTATCATTCAAAGTTGACACAATATTTTGCGAAAAGTTCAGTAAAAGCACTTCCTAAATAAGCTCCTTGCAAGAAATGGATTCAGAAGCAGACGATAAAAGGATTGACTCTTGAATTTCTTCAAAAAGTTGATCAACAGTTGAAGTTTCACCCGACAACGGGTTTATTTGGTATAGCAGTTCCAGTGTAACTTAAAACATTGCGTCCAAAACGCTATATTATCTGTGTTTACATGTGTTTGTGCGCTTACGGGAATGAAAGGATTAATCCTGTAACCAGGGGGTTTCTTGCGAGACTAACTATTGACCGTACTTGTTCTTGATTTCAAATCTATGTTCAGCAGTGTAATCCTTAAAACTCCGCTACACGGTATCACCTCAAACTAATCCTTAGATTTTATTCCCACAGCGTCAGACTTATCGCCGCCGGTGGGATTTGGTTAGGAACGTGGTGTACATGTCCGGTATTGCTCCTGTACATCCTCACGAAGTTACAGAAGACGGAATGTTGGCAGCACATCACAGTGGACCCTCTGCTGGTCAACTTAACTCTGCGTCCCAGATGGGAGCTACTGTAGATCAGAGTGGCGGAGGTAACCTAGGAGCAAATAGTGACGGAAATTCGAGTGCTGGAGCACAATCCGAGGTTTGTAACTTTTCCCTCTGGTAAAAGATTGAAAAATAAAATACGTAAATTAGCCATACCGATCGTAAAAATCCGAAGAAATCGATTCTTTGAATCCTACCAGAATTTTTTGGAGGAAGAAAGTTGAACAGGGCGGATACCGATACCTGCCGGTCCACTAGGGAATGGCTTGTAGATACCGTTGGCTTCGTTTTTAATGTACTTACTCATTCCATTATTACGCAGGGAATATTAGATCCAGTTTGTTGTTTTCGGCTGGATTTATATGGGCAGTGACACTAGCTGGTTTTAGCGTGGCAAAGCGAGTTCTGTCCCATGGAAGAGCAGTTTAAACTTCCATACGAGGTTGTTATTTGCAACACTAAACACTATTAGGTTTCCTTGTCAGCAGATGTGGAAAGGTAAACATGGAACAGAACTGGTGAAAAACCTACTGCCACTACCTGTGCTCTGGGGGGGGAGGGGGCAAACCAGCCAACAACAGGCAAAGCTGCAGTTTTTTTATCCTGGGAAGGAATTTACGACAAAAAATGACACTCAGAAATGTTGTAGTACTAATCGAAATGAACAAAAAGTTTACCAATTCCTGGAGTGCCCAGTTCGGGCTGGGCTGTCACATTTGAATGGCAAGCATTGAGCCAACCCACGAGCTGAACCGGTCACTCGGGGAGAATTCTCTTAGAACAAAAAATTGTTGTGCATCTGAATCTTGCTGGAAAGTCTGCAGAAAACATATGTTTAACAACAGAAGGTGCACCAAGAATTAATCTCTATGCTTAATTTAATGTAGCAGAGGCTGAAGGTTGAAGATGCTCTCAACTATTTGGATCAAGTGAAATACAAGTTTGGGAATCAACCTCAAATCTACAATGACTTTCTGGATATAATGAAAGAATTCAAATCCCAGAGGTAAAGAATCAAGCTAAAAGCCATCGCGGCTCTAAAATAGTGCCATAATACACAATTAATATTCATAATATACAAATTTTGACGAGTCATCTGAGTTGGTGGCTGTATGCACCTTTGGAACTCATCCTGACAACCTGTAATTTATTCTTAGTCAAATTTTAAAAAATCGCAAATGCAGTTCACAGAAAGAGATTTTACTTTCACATTTAGAGGCCTATTTATTTGGAGTCTTCTTTTCGATGCTACTTACTACAAAAACTTCGAAAATTAGCATAGAAGGATTTGCCTTTGACAGGGCAAATGATAAAATCAGTCTATGCAAAAGTTCGTAGCCAGTAAAATACTACATAGATAGAGTGATTTCACATGTTTCTTGTTTGCTTTGAAGGGTCTTCCTCTGTAAAGGCGAAATTTTTGCACCATTTAGAAAATCGATAACAGTAGCTTACATCGAATTCCAAAGCCTTTTGAAAAAATGCACAGCCTCCTTATATTGATTAGGCGTTACTCGGAATACTTTTGTCTGGATGAACTCCTAGGAGGATGCATGCAATCACAAATCACACCAACTCACCCTGTTCTGCTTGAAATACTTAATTAGTGAAATATTTGTTGTTCACAGTATTGACACCCCGGGTGTAATAGCGAGAGTTTCGCATCTGTTCCGTGGACACCCGGAACTTATTGTGGGATTCAATACTTTCTTGCCTCCCGGCTACAAGATCGAAATACAGTCTAATGATCAGGTAAAAGTTTGAGTCGCAGCGTGGCTTTGCCAGTTTTGACTAAATAATTCATCGCGTATCTGTATCGTATCACGTTTCGGCTTCTTCTTTGCTTAATAGCCCCCTTTTTACCTTGGGCTTGGGAGCCTTGACCAGATTGTAATTAAAGCTCAAAATTCTGAGTATTTGTGGGTACTTACTTGAACCTGAAACTCAGAAATTTAGAGGATTCTAAAACTTTTTCCCTCAGCTATTTTTGTTTCAACCCGGCACTGTTTCCAAATATTTCAAAAATTGATATTTCAAAGAACAACCACTGATACGTAGAATCAAAGGAAGCGGCCGAAATACTGACATAGTTTAATAAAATTTCACAAAGTTCACAATTTTTATTACTCGAATTTCGAAGAAATGTACGCATTCACGCAGTGGGAATTGTGAAGTGAATTGTTGAGAATTGAGGTAAAGAATACGGAAAGAGATTATCGGTCTGTACGTGTCTGTAGAAAGTCTATTTAACTTGGCTGAAGATTCAGCTTAGTGGTTTTTATCAGCAAATTATTACTTACGACAACCAGGATGCCTTCTCACAGTATGTTCTCAATGTATATATTTGATTTTGTTGAAATCCTACATTATAATGGGCAGATGTCCATGGGTATGCTGCAGCAAGGATCAAGCTATATTGTGACCACTGTCCAGACTGGACTTCCCGGCCCAGGCGGACATCCCACGGGTCAAATCAGCACCATAATTCAGTCCCATAATATGCCGGGGGTACCGGTGCGGCCGAACTCAACAGCGTAAGTTCCTCGATTCTTTTTCAGCTACTATTTCTTTCTTTCTATCAATAACTTACCATAACACTAAATACAGAATTTAATTTAATATGTTGTGTATGACAACTAAAGCGGGACAAAGATTGAATATGGGTATGATAAAATGATTTTCCCGTGGAATTCAAATATTTTGAATATATTTAATTTAAATTCTGGTTGAATTGAATTCACATTCATGAATGGGTAACCCTCGAAACGTTAGGTTATACATATAATGTATGTTCGAGTTTGGTATCAAAATGAAGCTAAAAATGTGCTCCTGGCGGCTAATAGCCAATCATTCTTCAAACGCGTACTATTCAATCGATCATTCTAAATCTGCTTAGATATTCAAATAATGGATACCCACTTAGCACAAAAATAGCAAGCTACGTTTTACGGATTTGTTTTGACGGAGTGCCTTTTGATCAACCGTAGACAATTGACCGACTGCATAATGTAAACTTGCATGTATAAATTGTATATTAACATAGTCTTAGTGTAAGCGTTTGATATGCAAATTAACCTGCTGTTTCGGTGCAGCAGAAACAGGAAGTTTTAGAAGCTGAATTCTCAGACATTTAGTTTAGCTAGCTTATCAACATTATGATAAGCCATGGTTACTGACCTCGCTCACAAAGGTAAAGGAAATGTAGAAGAAGCATTCAGTTCAGCCAGAACTTCAGAGCTAGAATGGAGTCGGTTCTGAGTAAACGTAACCAAGTTACTCCATAATAGTTGTTTTTTTTTCTTTTCTTTTATAAACTTTTTTTTTTCTTTTAAGTATAAACTGCAATTGCAATAAATACACAACTTTCAAAAAGTTTGGTTCTGATCGGTCAAAATATTGTCGGCCTAAAGTCGGACTCGACCAAATATCCCATCGGTCAAACACCGTCGGGCAAACAAGGCGTCGTTAAAAAAGCCTGTCAATGTTCCGGGTACCGGCACCAAAAAATACGTAAGGAAGATATATATATATTCAGCTAAATTCGAACGCAAACTATGCTATGACACTGAACATCTTATTTTTGGAATAGCAATAATGTATTGGTGAAGCTGATTTTCCCGAATATTCAGATGGGCATAGTTACACGAGGAATATTTAATATTTTCGTATTTTATAGCTAGAAGCAGTGCTTTCACGCTGTTCTTTTACTCTTTGTAGTGTCAACAGTACCAACCATGTACGAAATTCGCCACCACAAACACCTGCTTTGTCGAGCGCGAGTAATTACGATGGACCATCATCGTCCTTCACACACTCGTTCAGTTCCCCGTTTGTTGAGCAAAACATTCAAATTCAGCGATCCTTCCCAAGCCTCCAGAGTCAACCGGTGGAATTCAACCATGCAATTAACTATGTCAACAAAATCAAGGTAAGAAAGTATCCTAGTGTCTATGTCTACGTCGACTGAACTACGGTTTCAGTAAGTGTATGGTAATAGCATTTCAAGGATTTGAAAAATGGCCGTCCGCGACCCAACAGCAGAACAGCAGCCGAACGGTCTGAAACCTTCAGCATAAGTTCTTCAATGCGCCAATACCTTAAGCTTAACCTCCTATTATGTTAAAACTTAAAACGATTTTGGAAATGGCCTTACAGAATTGAGCTCGTGCTGAACGTAAAATACAACATTTCGGCTATGCGGATTAGCAAAATCACATGACAGCCTTTATTTCGAATTTATTAAATCAAACTTAGGCCTCGCGAGATTCATATTGAATTCTTCGCGGACAAGCCTTTTCTTCCACTTTGAAACTAAATAAACTCAGATCGACGTAAAATAGCGCAAATGTGGCATACATTGACACCAATAATAATACCATAATTTACAATATTGCGGTAACCATTTCGCGTTTCAGATTGAAGAAGCCAAAATCGAATGCATTCATTAATCTACTGTGCTATGGAAATCAGGTTACCTAGTAACAAATCCATCTGATTTTTTTCTGATTGTTGTTTCCATATTCCTCCTTCCTCGTTGTCATGGTGTCCTCGCATTATTCAAATTCTCATTAGTCAAACCCGTTAAAATTTCTCATTATTCAAGTTCTCATTAGTCAA
>JAQFXZ010002034.1:0-10358 GCA_034694025.1 Ceratophysella scotica | reverse complement strand
AGAGAAGAAGAAGAGGAGAACTCGCATGACGTGTACACTTGTGCATGGTGCGTATGCGTGAACCGCTTCAATATTTATTCCGATTTCCAAAATCGTTTTGATCATGAAGATCGGGCTACCCGTTCATCCGGAATAAGGGGTCTTTATCATATCATCCCCTTAAGGGTGAGTATGATGGATTTAAGTTCGCTAGTTGCCGAATTATAAAAAATTAAAGTCCAAGGCGAGGCAAAAGGTTGAGGGTTGTTTCATTAATTTTAACAGTCGTTTGAAAAGCTGTAAACCAGGCAACAGGGCTGAAAATTTCACCACATTCCACATTTAAAGTTGAAAACATTTAAGCTACATTAGAACAAACAATTGGGTAAATGTATCGATAGGCTTAGTTTGTGTTACAATTTTAGTAAATGCAAAAAAATCACTTTTACTAACATCATACATACTTTTCAGATTTGTATATTAAAGCTTAGCAGTAATTAGAGCCCTGCGCCCGAATGACGCTGCGCCCAATTGACGCCGTTCGGCCAAGACAATATAATTCGCAGGATGTGTTTAAATCATTATTTTTTGTCCAGCTTTTTCTATTTTACAGGCTTTTTCATACTAGATAAATTAGAGAAAACAAATCGCATGTGGGTGATTTGTAAAATTGATCACTTCGTTTGTTCTACTTGGTCAAATCTCTTGAATTCTTTACAAAAAACATGGTAATATCTCCTCAATTGTGGTTTGGCAAAAAGCATGCAGAGGCAAATATTTTGAAATTTTTCATGATAAAAACGCCATGCTCGACTCAAAGTGTAATAAAAGCAAAAGCTACAAGTATAGAAATTTTTACCAAATTTTCACTCCAATGTAGCTTGAATATTTCATTACATGTGGTGAAAGTTTCAGCCCAATTGTTTTTTCAATTCAGTTTTGTTTGTTTTACAGCTTTTCAATAAACTGAGAAAATTAAAGAAACAACCCATATAATAATACGCATATACTTCGTAGAAGGTTACATTAAACAACTTTACGTAACCGCGTGGTTACCACTTTCAACGAAGGAAATGAAGAAACCTATGCTTACCAACCGTGCTATGCTAATAACAATCTTTTGCAAACTACAGTCCCAGTGTCCGCAAATAATAGAATTGAACAACAAGATTAGATTCTTCATTTTGATTTATTTACATATCATAGAAACGACTAGGGAGGGAAAGAATATGAATGTTCGTATTCGTAAGTCACCAAAATAAAAATTTGATTTGATTTAGCAGCGCAGCGCAGCCCAGCCCATAATCCACCAGCGCGTGTAATCAAAATTGCATTTTAAAGAAACATAATCTCCATTCATTCTCCATCCGCAATAAAGTTCTTTACCAACAGACAAGTTGTGTCGTGTTGGGTGAAATTGAGAGCGTGTCCACTTCCATTTCCCGCGAATATGTAGAAAAACGATCCAACCATTTTTTTTACTACTTAATCATTTTTGTGTTGTAGAATAAACTACCTCTATCTGAAGGCCCACTTCCACTTGTATCTTCAAATCAAGGAACAAACACTTGCCTTTTTGAAGGGATTCCGAACAATTATACCTAGTGAATGGCTGAGGATCTTTTCTCCACCTGAGGTAACAACTCCAATCTACTACACTACACAGTAGTGTACGTACGTTTACCACGCATGAAGACCTCTTTGACCGATCGACCAAAATTTTTTGCGGTTGGTTGGAGCGTGCTCAATCTGATCAAGCTTGTGTCCTCTTTTGATTAGTATCATTTGTGGGTCACGGAAAAAATATTTTTTAAATTCTAATCTTCCGCCTTGGGCGGGAACGGTGGTTCAGAGTGTCAAATATGCCATATTTATATTCGGGGTCTCGTGCACGAACGAAGATGTTACCCATTTGTTGATGAATCCTAACAAAATTTTTTATGAATAATCTTAAAGATATTTAGAAAACATCTCTTTTCGGTTTTTGCGAAAAACTCGATTCCCTGATTTTTATAAAATGTGCAAAATTTGGGGGAAAAATATTTTTCGCAACACGCATGTGTGGCGTATCACCTGACGCCCGCTGACACGTAGGATGCTAAGATAATGGAATAAAAAATCCTGGATCTCTAAATCCGGAACTACCCGGAGTTTAGTGACCCGGACCCTGGTATTCTACATGCATTTGGAAATATTGAGTATATTTGTGGATGAATCCTAACGAATAATCTTAAAGATATTTAGAAAACATCTCTCTTCGATTTTTGTTAAAAACTCATCTCCCTGATTTAAAAGAAATAATGTTCAAAATTTTAAAGGAAAAAGTTTTGAACATTATTATTTTTTTCAAAATTCAATTGAATACACAGACTAGTGCTACGCACTGATTCGTGGACAAGCTAGTGCTGTACATCCCTCACTGTATCCTTCGATCGCACAACAACTTTTCATTTTGTCAACACGGTTATCAGCAGTGACCAACTCAATCGCATGGTAGCCTAATCCTACCCAACACAATCGCCAATTGAAGGTGCCAAAGACCGGACAGGCGGAAATTGACTCGAACGCTGTAGGCGAAATTCTGTAGCATGTGTGGCGGGTTCATCCCATTACGGCGAAACCCATTACGGCGAAAACCCTAAATTTCTCATTAAGGCGAAAAAGTTTCTCATTAGGAAGAAAGGGGCTGGAATTTGGATGCAGCGTTGCCAGAATGCGCAAAGAGAGTGAGTTGCCACCAACTTATTATATACCATACATATAGTATGTGACGTTTACTATTAACTATGCAAAAAACTGGACCAGAATGTACAAAGAGAATAAGAAGTGAAAATTTTTGGAGTATAGTAGACTAACAGCAGCACTTGAAGACAAAATACAAGCACTTCAATATAACACAATAAAAAATGCTAACATATTATTCAAAAAATTGCATATTGGCAGCACGTCTATTGTGAAAACTAATTAAGTACTTCATTAATTAAGTGCTTCCATTTTCTGAGCCAAGGTAGCAGCCCATATTCCAGACACATCAAGCTCCGATGAAGATGAAAGGCATCCAGGAAATTGTTTTTTCCGTTTTTTGTACAACGTGGAATCAATTGAAGCATAGCTGGGAAGGGATGCAGCAGCTTGAATTCCTATCTCGATTCTGGTTTTCATCGCTTTAGAATTAATATTAAATTCCATTTAACAACATTACGGGAAATATTTTCAGGATCCTTGATATTAAATAAAAAATTTAAGCTCATAGGATTACAAGATCGAGATCAATATTATTTTTAACCTTCAAGATCACTGATTGTTCAGATCAAAAAATGAAATGGCGCCAATTTTCATATAAACATAAATTAATAATTGCATCACCTTTTTGAAAATAATTACCTAAATATTTGATGCAATGATTTTTGTGGCTCCTCTGCTGCCTGTTTCCGCATGTTCTTCACTGCCTTCAGATTGTCAATATCTTCCTTGTGGTTCTGATGTCCGTGAAACTCACAGGCGTTTTCAGTATCAACGCGATTGGCTTTAATTTGGACTACACTTTTACAGGATTTCGTAACACAGTAGTACTACTCTGTGGTTAATGTTGTTTTTCTTTTTTTAAACATAATTTGTTTAAACACAAAACTACACCGCCGCGTACTGAACTAATGAATTCCTAATTTACAATTTTTAGATTTTTTGCGGATTATGTATGCCTGGTGTAGCTCCTGAAAAGCAATGTTAGACTGAAGTGATGAAAATGATGCCTCTTTTCTATTTTATTTCAGGTATCGGGTTTGCATAAAACTGCATTCACAATTGAATGCATTTACTTTATCTCAGTATTCAAAATTCATGTCATGAATATATTCAAGTATCGATATTAACATTTATGATCGTCTAGGGTACACAGCTTCGTAATGCATCCACGCATTTTACAAACTGGCAACCCTGCATCAGAGTTTAGAATAGAGAAAGAGATTTTCGCCATAATGAGAGAGAAAAAGGTTTTTCGCCGTAATGGGTTTCGCCGTAATGGGGTGACACCTGTGTGGCTTGGTAGAAATTTTCTTAGATTGAATTCAAATTCGTTCGAGTTTCAGATAAAAATAAGGTCTTCAAAAGGCTCAAACTCAAGATGCCCAAGCATTCTTATTGCTTGAGAAAATTTTTGAAAGATGGAATTGAACGTCGAATTGTAGTATTGTTTGGTTTTGGGCCGATTCCCACTAAGTAATTATGTAAAAGGGCCGAGCGAGGGCTGGCCCCAAAAGTATCAGGGTCGGAGCCGGGGTCGAGATCGCCGACCACTAAATTGGTTCTGGGCGGGGTCATGGCAGAATTTCGACCCCAGGGCCGTGCGAGGCTCTCGACCCAGTGCACCTCAGTTTGCTTTTAGTTTATTCAGTTATTTTACTACAAAATTAGCAAAATTACTGGTCTTCGTCCAGACGTACTACACAGAAATGGAGAAATGTAGCTATACAGTAGATGGATGGATACGGGCGAGAGAGAAACATGACAAATTAACATAGCCACCCACAACTCGGATTTTGGTTAGACTTGTTAGTCTGCCACACGCATCGTTCGGTCGACCACTATATTTTTTTAGTTGATTAGGAATGACTTGATTATCTTGAACCAACTATATCTAAATGATTCTGATTAGCTTCAAAGGCTTATCAGCGGAGAAGACTCTGATATCGATTTGGTGGATTTACGGAGAAACACACAGTACTATGGAGGATTCCATGACAATCACAGAGTTATCGTCTGGTTGTGGGAGATTCTTGAGACCGAGTTTGGCGAGAATGAAAGAAGACTATTCTTGAAGGTAAACCGGCCCACTAAGAATTAGCAGCGGTTAACGTTATTTTTTTCAACCAGTTGGTAGAGCGTGTCTAGATACGACGCCCGTCCTGACTTGAGTGGCACGGGGTTCGATCCTCTGGCTGGAAAACCTCACAAGGGGGGATTTTCCACCGGTGTCCCACCCTACCAGTGCAGTGCTGAAAAGGGTGAAGTTTTAGTAGTTACGTTTTGGGGATGCACAGATTGTACTCTGACGGTTATGCCGGGGAGCCATTTTCCCGAGAGTTAATATTAAGGTCACTCTAAATAATTCCCAGTTCCACCTCTATTTTACTAAAACTCACCAAAAGGGTGAGTAGGAACTCCCAAATACGTAATAAAAATACGTATACTAAAATCGGCCTTACTTTTTACTTTTTCTCGCCTCATTTTTTACCAGAGTTGACCGGCTAAATAATTAAAATCTGAAACAATAATTTCTACAGAGAAAGCATGGTTTATTCGAGATTTTCCAAGCGTTAATTATATAGTGTATACATGTCCTGAAATCGGGAGTAATACTAGTACTACCGGTTCAGGAAACACGGAAGTGCACGCGTTTGTTATAGCATCCGCGCAATCCGCAAACGAAAACTTTATCATTTGATTTTGAAAACAATGATTTTAACATCATGATTTTGATTTTGATAATCTTAAGGATTTTTATTTTCGGATTTTTATTTGAAGAAATGGACTGATTTTGTCATCTTAATTTATATAAATTATTTATTTTGATCTGTAAAAAGACGGACGGACGGACGGAAACTGAAAAATATATAAGAGATATATAAATATTTCATTCATATAATGACATTTACAAGGAGCGTATCAACCTTGAATAACTTAGAACTTGTACGGAGACTGTAGACTGTGTACTGCTTTCTACTTGCACTACTCGGTCTTGGTCTTGATCGGAATTCTGATGTCCATTGCATGTTGTTGCGGGTATAACGTCCTTTCTCCAAGAATACGACTACAAGATGAAAGTGCCAGAGAGCGGCGTCTGCTTGCCTTACGAGAGAATAGCCCTCGTCCTGTTCCTGTCCAGCTAAACCGTCAGGGTACAATGCATCACACGGCGGAAACCCCAAAACCACCGCACCTCAATTGTGTAAGTACTGACAACGTGGGTAAACGGTGGAAAATCACCCTTGTGAGGCTGCCTAGCCGGGAAATCTAACCGTGTAGAGTGTAACTAAAGTCCCGGTCCGGTATGCATTCTCTAGGATCTAGCTCACTGTCTACCAAATAATGAGCTCTCGCTTGGCGTATTAATACTGTATTAAATCAATAGTTCGTGACAAGCTGTTCTAAACCACCACTGCTGGGGTTCATGAACCTGGATCCTTCATTTTCCATACGATGCGTTGAAGTCAGTGATGATGATGACACCGGTGACACGATAGGTTAGTCGGGCTCTCAATTTAAATTCCGAATCTGAGATTCATTGCTGAGCTGTGTAGATTTATACATAATGTGGCATACAAATACGGTATACTCAATTGCATGGCCCAAGTCCCAACTCAATGCGACAGTCAGCCTTTAGCAGCTCAACCCCAAACTTCCAGACTCATTCTATGTAGGGGCAAGAAGGCGGTGGTGTGTGGTGCGGTAGCATATCAAGAGGAGCAATCAATCACTCTCCATATTGTCCCTTCTAAACGGCTCTGGAAGTTCGATGTTGGGCTGGTAAGAACTTTGTCTTGAGTTCAGGATATTTATTACATTGAATGGAAGATAGAACATGGAACTAGAAATGGGTGGTTCTAAGCTGCAGAGCATCGCTGGCTTCCAAGTCTATTTCCGTTTCTAGAATTATGTAATGAAAATTGGGAATGTCTTGTAGGCGGTCACGTATCACATGAATGCTTTCTCATCCCATAACGGTTTACAATCACCTCATTCCGCAGAGCATTTGATTTGTGGAACAACAAATTCCCTGTTTGCGTGCTTATGATTGGATACCGGTGACGCTTGTACGTTCTAATTATCCGCAAATGGTTGGAACTTGTAACTCCGATTTTAGTTTCCGGAGCTCCGCTGGGAAGTTGGACCTCCGAACTTTGCAAAAGTTTGGTTTCCGGACTCCCGGAGGTCAGAGGGCAGAGGCCCAACTATGCAAATTATACTTTGTTCGTCTCATACAGAGAGCGTAGTGGTGTAGAGGAGTATGCACATGTGCACCATATTTAAAAGATGATGAAGTTCCTGTCACGTTTTTGTGTCAGAGTGCTGTGCGTATGTGGAAAATATGACAGGTATTCCCGTTTTGTACTACGCCAGCGGCCCCGAGCCCCGAGAACTATGTACTGACTACTGAGCAAGAGCCAAGTCCAAAATTGTCGGTCCCATTCATGAAACGATCGGGGATGTGTGATGCTCTGTCGCTGTAGCTCAGTGAATTGGATTGATCTCTCCTTTTTATGTTTTATGTCACAGGAAGTGTGCTAAGAGGGTTTTTAACTCTTGGAAAGCGGGAACCCGTTGGACGACTTCCCACCTCCTCCACGTGCTTCAATCTTCTAAAATTGCCCAACTATAGTAAGAAAGCTACACTTCGGGATAAACTTAAATATGCAATTACTTCAAACGTTGGGTTCGAACTCTCCTAAGCCTGCACTTGTAATTTTATTCTACATATTCAAATAGCCGGAAAATAATACGACAGGAAGCTTACACACTTAAGCACAACGACGACTCTAGTCGTATTACTTTAGCTTTTTATTTTTCGCAGGGGAAAAACAACCACGTAGTTATAATTGTAGTATAAATACGCTTCTACGTTGTGATGCTCTACACTAAAGTTTTGCTCAGTTTCGATGTAATATGTTATGTAATACTGTAAAGAAGCAAACTATCGAAGTAAAGACGCACCACATCAAAGACCTTTTTAATACATACCTACTACCCTTCTCCACTATTATTCAATACAAAAATATTACTTTTGACAAGAGCTGCTGGTGACTACTGGAAGCGACTGTGCCTGCTACTATTGCTTTGTGTCCCTGGATCGACTAGCAGCATTGAAAATTCAAAGGCCCTTGAGCCCTCCAACCGACCGAGCCAACTTAGGCCCTCCGGAGGGCCTTTCCGCATATGTTAGCAAGCATTGGATAAACTGAACATATCTGTGGTCCCTCCAGTCCTCTGAGCTTTTGCCCATATACGCATTCAAGTAAGCTTTTCCAACTTAACAGTACACCATTTATAGCAGTGCTCCACATGCGTCCCATTTTGGCCAGACCCGAAACCGACGGGTCTCGCATGCCGCGGGTCATGTGTCTTATTTACGGAAGTACCCGTACCCGAACCCCGGGTCCAAAAGAACTCGGAAGCGGTCCGGATCCCGGATATTTGAGATCCGGGTCCAGACCCAGACCGAGACCCGCGTTTCTGGGACCCTTGTTACCGTGTAAAGAAAGATGAGCCAGGGTGTCGGAGATTTTGGAATGGACCAGACTGTGCATTACGCCAATTCCTTCTTCAGCTGTGATCCAGATTCAAGGGTATTCTACAAATTACAGGAGCAGTAGTACCCGCTTAGACTTGTACTCAGCACTCAGAGTCGAGTGCAAACAAATGGTTCAAGAGTGGGAATTAAGAGCATAAATGACTAGTCAAGAGAGACATGCTTCATTTCACCAACACAATATAATTGGCACATTTTTCTAAGAATTCTAGATATTTCGAAACCATAGCAATAAATAGAGTATAATATGAAGTGAAAGAGTGTTGAATGTTGAACAATCTCTGGCTTCTCGATTCTTGTCAATTAGAGATGGGAATTTCCTTGCGTTAATAAATACAATCCGGCTCAATCATTATTCAGTATACTTCTTCTGCTTTAACCTAGAGGAAGAGATGCAGATGGTTATGAATTGACTCAAACTCATCGTACGTGACTTTCGCCTCGTCTCGTATCATTTCGGTACAGTCGAGTACGATGAGACTTCAGCAATAATTCCAATTTCCAATCCAACTTACATGAATTATTGGCCTGACTTGGCCGAGAAGGCAATGTTGAGAGGGAATGGAGCAAACTCAAGGCTCACCGCCGGCTCGGCCAAGTCAGGCTAATAATTCATGTAAGTTGGATTGGAATTTTTGCTGAAGTCCCATCGTACTCGACTGTAGACAGAACAGTGCTTCTTTGAAGAAAAGACCTTACAGGATAAGGTCAATTTTCACGATTTTTTGGATTTTGGGGGATTTTGGGATGAAAATCTATATGTATGGGATGAAAATCTTGAAAAAAATATTTTAGTGTGATGGCAGAAGAATTTGGTCTTGAATATCTTTTTATATTAATACTACTACCTAGTGCAATGTAATCTCTTATATATTTTGCAGTTTCCGTCCGTCTGTCCGTCTGTCCGTCTGTCCGTCCGTCTGTGTTCGCTTATCTCGACACTGGGAAATGTTACAGGGTCAGTTGAGGTTTCTAAAGCTTCGTACTGACCCAGGTAAGCAAATGAAGTATAGTTGACCCCGAAGGTTGACCCCGTGACCCCTAAGTGACCCGAAAACCGAGAATCGGTCAAAAGTTGACTTTTTACTCCGAATCGGAAATTGAAATTGAATAACAGTTTTGCTCAATCAAAGTTAAATATGACCTTTGTTTGACCCCCCCTGACACCTAGGTGACCCAAAAACCGAATGTCGGTCCAAATTAGAATTTTTTTCCCGAATGGGAAGTTGAAGGAGTAACACTTTTGTTCAATTCAAAGTTAATTATGAACTTTGTTTGACCCCGTGACCCCTAAGTGACCCATAAACCGAAAATTGGTAAAAATCTGAATTTTCCCCCCGAATCGAAAATTGTGAGGAACACTTCAATTCAAAAGTAATTTATGGACTTTTTTTGACCCGTAACAATTGAGTAGCACTCCATGGTTGAGTAGCAAGGCAGGCTTGATCAAGTATTTGAATTCGAGGAAGTACTTAAAAAAACCGATATAGTAAAAATGTAGGGCCGAGAAGCAGAAGTTGAAGGTTTAAGGGTTTAAATTGAAAGTTAGCGAGGAGAAAATGTGACGGATTGCAACGAAAATTGAAATATGTAGTAGATCAGGTTGGAATTATTGAAAGAAAAGACATTCAATGGTTATGTGCAGTTTTGTTCAACGGTATAAATCATAAGTCCTCCGTCCTTAGGACGGGCTGCCGCTAGTGTATTAGTATCATCGGGGGTGTACGCCTGGTTCAAAAGTCGAAATTTTTTTTTTCGACTTTGAGGTTTTTTTTACATATAGAAAACGATGCCTTAGTTTAGCGTTATCGTGGGTTTCGTATTTCTTAGTACTACTATGTAGTACTATGTACAATATCCAATAATAGCATTGGTCAATTGCGTCAATCTATAAAAAAAAAATTCGGCACCATGTCTTCGCGAATTTTTTCGCAGCCCCAGTGGCGAAAATCTTGGTCGGGGAAGTGTTTTAGCCAACCCTTACGATCTCTATAGCACATACATGGAAAATCTGCCACGAGTGAAAAATCTTCTCCTATTCTGTCCTCAGCCTTCTCCCAAATTTCCTTGCCTT
>JAQFXZ010002033.1:0-10384 GCA_034694025.1 Ceratophysella scotica | reverse complement strand
CTAGCGATTTTACAAACTGGCTAGTCATGTTAGCGATTTTACAAACTGGCTAACCACGTTAGCCAATATGCACAACTATTTAAGCATTCCACCGCTAGTGAAACTCAAATATTACGTTTGTAGGAACATCAAACAGCAAGGACGAGTCTGTCTAATCAAGCATCATGAATGTCATTCTGTTTAGCATACACAATAGTGCACGTTCAATATTCCATAGAGCTAGACCAAACACATCTTAAACCTGCGTGTGGCTGGGTAAAATATTAGCATAATAGTACTACTAGCATAGCAGTAAATATTTATTTGGCCTCTGACTCAAAATATCAGATAAACTGTGATAGGAGATAGAAGGGAATACCGGCATTGCAATTCCCTGTCAGGTACAGGATGCCCTAACAGAAAATGAATTCAAATGAGCACTAGCTGACAACTGACTGGACAAATAGACACTAGTTTGCTTATTGATAGCTTTTGTATGCCATATCATTCTGCAGCTTGCCCTCGCACAACATGGAAGATAAAAGCAACAGATTTTACGAAATTATTTCGGAACGCAACGCTGAAAAGGCTACTAACACGAAATTGATTGATCGAGAAAGTTACGACAAAATTTTAGTTAGATTCATCGAGTTGAGTGAAGGTTAGGTTAGTTGAAGCGTTGTGGAGTACAGAAGTCCATTGTCGTTCGCCCAATACTACGCCAGACGCAGATTTAGAGATTGATGTAATAGTATGCTATGCTGAGCTGAATGACATTCATGATTTTTGATTAGACAGATTCTTGCCGTTTGATGTTCCTACAAGCATATAGCATTTAAGTTTGACTAATGTTGGTATCCTTAAATAATTGTGCATGTTGGCTAACGTGGTTAGTCATTTTGCAAAATCGCTAACAGGGCTAGCCAGTTTGTAAAATCGCTAGCTGAGTTAGCGATTTTACAAACTGGCTAGCCCTGTTAGCGATTTTATAAAATGACTAATTTTACATATTGGCACCAACATATCCATAGAAATGTTAAAACCAACTTGTTAATAAATCGCATTAGTTCGAACATATGCAATCAAACTACTTTAACTTGTAATATTAAATTACCACCAGCCCCTGCATACACTTCAAGAATGGGAGGAATTGTTTGAAGTCACTCGTCAGAAAGGCTTGACGTGCAGATACTCCTTCGACGTTGAAGCTCAATGCATGGAACGGTTTCGGAAGTGCTACCCACAGGTTCTCCTGGGGAAAATGACACCATTGGCTTACCTCTTTCCGGAAGACGAGACTGAGAAGGGCGGAGCTGCATATTTCTACCACAACTCGGACGTATACCAGCATCAGAGTACCATTGTCAGAGCCTTCTTAACAGATAGTATTATAAACTTTGCCGGTAGTCCTTCCAAAGATGGAGTTCTTCGCATTCTCGAGGTAAACCTCAGATTCAAAATCTTGTGCAGGCTTAAAAAGCAAAAATCAAAATAATACCTAATCTACTGTACTTTATGTAGTCTAAACCTAACATGTTTCGCGGTATATGATATTTGTTTATTTTGTGTCCCGGCTTTAGGTGTTCCGTTTATTCATGCTTTATATTAAGTGTTACGGATTTGGTTTTGTAGTTGTTCTATTGTAACGGATTTAGGTGCTGCGCATGTTTAGTTGGTGTCTGTAATTTGTTTTTTTATGTTTCGGTGTTTTTGTCCCCTTGTTTTGCGTTGTTTATTTGGTGTTGAGACTATTGGTTATGCTCTACTTGCTTAGTGTCCCGGCTTTTGCTGCAACTATAGTTGCTGCTTTGTATTTGGTATCCCGGTATTTGTTGTCGAATTTTTTATTTAATCGGTAATTTTGTTGTCTGGATTTTTTATGGTGATTTGGTCTTGCAGTTTTTGCTGCCGTCGATTCGGTGTTGTATGTATATTGGGTGTATCTGTATTTCCTTCACTTTCTAAGGTGATTATATTTGGTGTCTGGGTGTTCCGTGTTGTCGATATGGTATTGCGGTATATGGAGTTTCGTATTTTTGTTGTTGCTGAAATGTGTCTCGGCTTCAGGTTTTAAGTACATGGTGATCCATGTGAATTTCATATATAGCGCCATCATACTCGGTCATGCTATACACCAAATGGAAGACAAGTTAATTCCGGATCTCATGGCATGAAAATATTCAGCAATCGCTTGCGAGCGACCGCTGCACAGCGCTAGATAGAAACAAATGCGAAATCTCAATCTTCCTCTGCCTCTAACCTCAAAGTCTCCATGCCCCTCCCGCGCGCGAAGAGCTGCACAAAAGTCTGGATCAAGGAAATTTAAACTTAAAATTTCGTTTTCAGTGAAGTTTAATTTTTTACTGGTAGTTCAGAACGTGGAACGCTTGACCTAAGACGCTTGACGTTCTGTAATGCAATCGTTTGTTCAGCTTAACTCTCTTCTTGGAGGAAAAGCAAGATTTGAGCTTTCCTCTCTTTGGTCTATCTCGCCTTCTGCAGCGGTCGCCTACATGGACTTTGCTGCATATCTTGATAACGTGATGTCCGTAATGAAATTGTCTTCCATTTGGTTAGTCACATGACTGGGTTTGGTGGTAAGAAGTCTTTGGAGTGGAGGTAAAGTTAGATTTCATCTTTTTGGTTCTCTAGAGCTGTGCAGCGGTCGCTCGCAAGCGATTTCCGAATATTTTTATGCCATAATATTCGCAAGTAAATTGCCTTTAATTTGGTGTTAGCATGACTGGGAATGATGTCACTAGTCACTATATAAGAAATGTATCACCCTGTACTTTAACTAGTGTTTTGAACTTGGTCTCGCGTTTTTTGATGAATCATTATTTTATTACGTGATTTTTGAGGATGTATTAATTGGCATCACGGTGGTTGCTATGGCCTTAGCAAAGAGCTGAACACGATTCTCAGTCCTCAGAGCCTAATTAAATATTTTATTTTTTCAGATTGGAGCAGGTTCAGGATGTACGTCGTTAGAATGCGTTGAGGCACTGAGAGAGCTTAAAATACCGTTTCAGTACACCTTCACGGATATTTCACCACTATTTCTTAATGAGGCCAAGAAAAAGCTTAACTTAGGCCTGGAAGTACAATACCAGATATTTAATGCGGAGCTTGATCCACTAACTCAAGGCTACGCTCCGGAAGAGTTTGATGTTGTCATTGCAGCACAGGTTATCCATGCAACTGCCTCGCTACCAGAAACTCTAGCCAACGTGCGCAAAATATTGAAACCAAACGGCGTTCTCATCTTGGGTGAAAGTTTTCAACATTTCACGACTCACATGATTATGTACTGTGTACTGGACGGATGGTGGCGATTCAATGACTTCCGAGTAGGTAAGCAGTTAAATTCGAATTATTGAGAGGTTGTGTCACATTTTGCGAAATTCTGGAGAAATCCTTCAAATTTGCAAAAAATGGATATAAATCCAGGGAGCTTGATCAGGCAGTAGTATACATAGCTAGAAAGGCCAGGGTCATTAGAGTGAAAATAAGTGGGGAGAGTAACGCGGTGGGGAGAATTTAGTGTACAATCAAATGGAAAAATGGTCATTTTTTAGTTGAGATTGCAGGAAGTTACCTCAAAGAATTTGCATAAATTGAAGTGAAATAATGTTGCTATGATCCTCAAAATTGATGATACGTCGTTAAATTGTGTTAACTATGCTATGATGTAGAGTTAGACATATAGTCGATTTCGTTTTCGGTAGTTAGTTCTGGGACACACCCATGCCACTCGTGGGCTCCACCGCTGATGGTGTTCCATAAGAACCTAACATACACACGGAAGAGAGTTCGAGTGAGATTGGGGTGTCCCAGAGTTAACTACCGAAATCGGAATCGAATATTTATCTAGCTTGACATCATTTTTAATTAATTTTTGTGACACATCGCTAATTAAGAGGATCATAGGGAAATATTACACTTAAGCTTGTTCAAATTCTCTGAGTTGTCTTCCTGCAATCTCAATTACAAAATGACCATTTTCCCATTTGATTGTACCCAGTTCGTTCGCCACCGTGGTACCCACCCCATTTTGTTCACTCTAATGGACCTTGTCATCTCTCTATGTTCTGTATACTACTGTCTGATCACGCTCCCTGATATAAATCATAATTTTGAAGTACGCAAAGTTTAGCTTAAATTATGTAGGTCAATTTTTATTGCATATTTTTGCGTTTATATACTTTTTTAACCTGTTTACAAATTATGTGGGTCTGAATTTTATTTAAGTGAGGCTCTCTAGTCAAAACCTGACATAAAAATTCTTAAAGTAGTCTAACCTAGGTTCAGCTTCGTGACGTGACGCCCTCCATCCACATGAAAGGAAATGGAATAATTTTTAAACATTGATTGCCAACCCAGCAACATTTAAATAAACCAACAAATTTAAGCCAGATATCTACTTTCCATACGATATTCTTTAACCCTGAAATTTATTCATCATTTACTGAGTCTATTAAATATTCAAATTTTAGGAACCAAACTCACCGCACTGTGCACCGAAGAGCAATGGGAAAAATGCCTCAAAGAAGCTGGATTTGATAGTTTTGTTGCAGTACCAGGTTTGATGTTGGGAGGATTAGCTTGTCGAAGTTCAACAATAGAATCTCCACTCCAAACCCCAGAACCGGAGAAGAAAAAATGGTTAGTCTATGGTGACGGAAGTGATCTCAGTGGCGCCATCTACGACAAGCTTATTGGGCAAGATCGTAATCCCATTCATCTCAATCCGGAAGTATCTCCTCCTGACGAAGACGTTGAGTCACGATTAGCTCTGTACCTGGGGACTGCTCAAAATGAAACACTTGAAGGCCTCATTTACTTCTATACAGAATTCAAGAACAACGAAGTGGCCAAAATCCAATCTGAAATTACAAACTCACTTCTCCTGATTCTCCAAAGCTATGACAAACATGCCGACAAAATCAAGACCAAACCCCGAATTGTTCTTATCACTCGAGGCGTATACAATATTGGAGACGCAGAACCAGGAAATCCCAACGGAGCACCCGCCTGGGCCATGATGAAAGTATTTGGGAACGAATACCCTAAAGTAAATGTCTGTTTAATTGATCTGGACCAGTCTGCATCCGTCTTTGAAACAGATCAGGTTCTCAGTCAACTATGGAGTGGAGACGGAGAATATTTTATAGCATTTCGTCAAAACAAAACGTTTGTACTGAGAATGACGCTGCTCGATAAACCCCCGCTTCCAATTCAACTTCCGTCAACGGACAGATTTAAATTCATCAATCCTGAAAGCGGTGCTTTCACAGATATTGAAGTTGGACCCAGGGCAAAACCGGATATACCTGAAGACAGTGTGGAAATTGAAGTTCGTGCAACTGCACTCAATTTCCGTGATATTTTCATGGTTCTGAAACCAGAAGGCTTCAGCTTACCCGATGACAATTCCCTGGGAACACTGGAGTCAGTTGGATTCGACGTTTCTGGTGTTGTGGCAGGGATTGGTTCCAAAGTCACCAGATTTCAAGTTGGAGATGAAGTGGTTGGGCTAACGTTTGACGGTGCACTAGCTAGTCATGCACTCATGAAAGAAAAAGCAATGATGAAAATCCCGCCTTCGATGACTTTCGTGGAAGCATCCACTATTCCCTGTGCCTTCATCACAGCTCATGTTTCACTCATCGAAGTAGCAAAACTTACTGCAGAGGATCGAGTGCTTATCCATGTAGCAAGTGGTGGCGTGGGTCTGGCCTCAATTCAAATGGTTAAGCAAATCGGAGCTGAATTGTTTGTTACAGCTGGAAGCAAGAGAAAACGAGCTTATCTGAGATCTCTCGGCCTCAAAAACGTGTATCACTCACGAGACACGAGCTATGGAGAAGGAATTGAGCGGGATACAAATGGAAAAGGCGTAACGGTTGTGCTCAATTCACTAACGGGTCCTAATTTCAAGGAAACAACGCTAAGGGTCTGCAGTGAAGGAGCTCGATTCATTGAAATTGCCAAGATCAATATATGGAAACCTGAAGAAGTTGAGGCCCTTCGACCTGATGTCAAGTACACGATAGTTGATCTCAGTTTGAAAGAATCTCTTCAGACGAAGGAAGGAGCTAGTGGGGAACAGACAGAAGAAGACGCTTTTCAAAAGATTGAGAAACACGTCAAGGATAATGTGTACACGGGTCTACCCAGCATTGTGTTCCCGCTGTCTCAAGTACGAGATGCATTCTACTACTTTCAGAAGGCGCTGCACATTGGAAAGGTCGTTGTGCAAATTCCCAAGTATAAACTTGGCTCAAATGGGAAATTCGTCCACAAGACGGAATTATTCAATGACAAGAGTTCTTATATCATCACGGGTGGACTGGGTGGACTTGGCGTGGAGGTTACTAAATGGATGCGAACAATGGGAGCAAAGACGATTGTTTTGGTTGGCCGGAGCCCGCCCAAGCCAAACGTTCAACGCCTGATTGATCAGTGGAATCAGGATGGAAGTCAAATTATTGTTTTGCAATCGGATATTGGAGAGTATGAAGGATGTAAAAATATTCTGCAGCTTATAAAGGATTTGAAGCTTCCGGCTTTGCGTGGGATTATGCATGCTGCTGGCGTTTTACGAGATGCATTTATCATGAATCAGAAATTGGATGACATTCTTTATGTGCTGAAACCGAAGGTGTTTGGTAGTTGGTATCTCCAC
The DNA here is from genome assembly GCA_034694025.1 of Ceratophysella scotica. NCBI lineage: Eukaryota > Metazoa > Arthropoda > Collembola > Poduromorpha > Hypogastruridae > Ceratophysella > Ceratophysella scotica. The sequence goes on along the minus strand of JAQFXZ010002033.1, from coordinate 3,717 downwards.
AGCTTGACAATTAACTACCAATTGGAATTCTTCGTCATGTTTTCTTCTTTGTCGGGAATTCTTGGGATGATTGGTCAGTGCAATCATGCTGGCGCAAACAGATTCTTGGATGCTTTGACGCACTACAGAGTTGCAATGGGACTTCCCTGCACCACTATCAATTGGGGTAAGCTAACTTGAATACGGCGCCAGCGTTCGTAATTTATGGTGTTTGTTTCTAATATCTACCAACGGAGCTAACAGCGAACGAATATATTTTCGGTTGTGCGTTAATAGTAAATCCTTAATTTGCAAATAGAAATTGGAAGAAACTCCAAACATCATTTTTCGACTTTATAGGGGTAAACATAGCCAACGCTAACCTCGCATAACCTATGCTTGTTTTCGGTTTTACAATTCGCGAAGGTTCAATTCTATAAGAAAAACAAACAAAGGACAAATAAATAATGTAATAAAGTATTTTAAACGCGCGTTTTGGCAGTTAAAAAAATGATTCCTTATTTTTAAGTATCCTATAATAAAGTTAGTTGACTTTTCTTGCTGGCGGTGGCGAATCGATGTCCCTGGCTAGTTAGAGCAAAGATAAATACGGCGTTGGAAAGCTCTTATAAAATGAAGATAGGACAACGCGTGTCTTCTAAGCAATCCGACCCTTCCTTCATGGTCAAATCGGGGGTCAAAGTTGAAAAAATCGTGTTTTATTTTATTTTTTTGTGACGCCCCAATTGATCCAACCCGGCCGAGTAGTACATCAAAATAACGCCCTAGTTGAGGAGAATTTTATCATATTTAATTGTACCTGTTAAGGTCAAATTTCACTTCTGACCATTTTTACCCCAAAACCCGATTTTCGTAAATATTCCGGGAAACTGCATATTTAGAGAGTATTTACCCAATATGCAGTAATGGCGAAAACCCTGATTGATTTGAAGGTCATTAAAGTTGTCAAAGTTAATTTGACAGATTTAAAATTACCATAATTATTTGATCTTTGATACGCGAAAAATTGGGAGGAACTATGCACTTAGAAATCCTGGAGAATAATATATGGGCCAAGTAGTGACCATGAAACAAAAGTAGTCCGGTAGAAAACTAAGAAAAATGGTTTCCACGGAGGACGGACGAGCACGATCGCAAATTGCTGGTGAAAAAACCCATGTGGCGCGTAGCACCACATTCAATGCTGAGCCGAGCTCAGCGCTTGTTTACATGACACAACTCGGTGAAGTTGAAACGATAGTGTACAAAACTATTAATGGCGTGGTTTAAAATCTCGTCAAGTTGTCGTTAAATAGCTTACAGTTCTGATTAAAATTCAACAGCCAAAGAACCATAATTCATAGTGAGTTTGTCTGTTCTGCTAAGAACCCTGTAATTATATAAAATTTTCCACTGTGAAACCCAAGCGTTATTTATTTTGTTTCAAATTTCGAAGAATCAGTAAATATTACACTCGTTTAGTTTCCCACCAGAATTAACTAACTATAAATCAAATTAATATTCCTATAAATATACACAAACATTGTTTATGTTTCATATTTAAAATCTTGAATTCTATAGGTGGTTGGAGCGAAATCGGCGCTGCAGCTCAATTCGATATTTCAAAAGAAGTCGTGTCCGGTTTCCGAACCTTCACTCCAGCTCAAGGAATAGCTGCTCTTGAGAACATCATGCATTCCCGTGATAACCAAGTCTTTGTTTCCGAAGTAACAGACTGGAACGTAGTTAAAAACCTATTCACTCAGGGCCGGTACTTTGATGAAATGAAAACGGAAAGTATAGATGACAAAAAATTCGAAAAGTATGATTACCTCATAGACGAAATCAAGGCAGCCGCCACGTTGGAAGAACGAGAAGCCAAAATTCGGCTATACATCGAAGCAATTCTCAAACAAACGCTGAATCTTCCCGAAACTGAAGTGCTAGACATTGATCAGAACTTTTCCGAACTTGGGGTCGACTCCCTGATGGCCATGGAAATGAAGAACAGGTTTCAGACCATTATCGGAAACAGAACGTTGAGCATCAGTTCGCTTCAAGAAAATCGAACTATTCGAAGTCTATCTTCTCATTTGGCTCTAGTCATGGAGAATGAACCAATTGACACGCGACCGCTTCCTGAAGTCATTGCAGGAGATGTGATCCTACCGGAGGATGTTCAGCCTGCAGAGATCCCGGCGCTTAAACCCTCCGAGTTCAAAAGTCTACTGCTTACGGGTGTGACTGGACATTTGGGCATACATTGTTTACTCGAAACGCTCAACCAATCACCTAACATTACAGTCCATTGCATCATCAGGTCTAAAACAGATGAAGAAGCTCAGGAGAGGCTACAGAAGAATCTGACCAAATATAGATCCACCCTGAGCAATCCAGATCGCGTGAAAGCTATAGCTGGAGATGTGAGCAAAGCCAAATTGGGATTAAGTGCTGAGGCATACGATCTTCTTTCTCAAGAAATTGACGGAATTGTTCACTGTGCGGCCAAATCAAATCATTTGGATGGATACAATGACGGAAGTCGACATGACATGCGGACGCACAATGTGATCGGAGTACTGAACCTTCTCAGGTTTGCCTGCAGCCACAGGCAAAAACCCATAATGCACGCTTCCAGCTTGTTTTCTGCAACCAAACTGGAGGAAACTGGTCACGTGGTTGAAGATTTTCCAGATGAAGAAGAAATGGGTTCACATATTAACAATGGTTATCTACTTTCCAAGTTTGTAGCTGAGAAGTTGCTAGGTGAAGCCAGAAAACGTGGATTCCCTATACAACTAGTAAGATATCCGTTCATCTTTGGGAACAGTCGAACGGGACACATGCCAGTAGAGAATGATCACATTTGGACCACGATTGTTACTTCTATTCGGATACGAAAAATGCCAAGAGAACATTTGAACGGGATTCCGCTTGTAGCAGTTGACTCAGCGGCGAAAGCCGCAATTCATCTGCTTCTGAGTGACAAGTCGGAAGATGGCGTTTACAACATGACTGTGAACTCTGCGCTCTGTGAAGATCATTTGAATGAAGGGCTGACTGAGTTTGGGATCACGTGTGAGATTGTTCCGTTCAAGGAGTGGTTGGACACAGTGTTTGATGAGCAGGATGCTACGCTCATGGCTCCGCTAACTGCCTTTTATCAGGATGAGAATGGGGAATCCAGGCTACATTCTATTCATGGGTTGTCAAGGGAAGCGGGCAATATTAAATGCTCCTACTTCACTCAGAAAATGATTAAGAACTACCCGGATATTGAGAGTGATGTGCCCTCGGCTCAAGTCATTGTCCGGCGTCAAGTCAGAGCTCACCTTTCTCAGGCGTTAAATCAGAGCTCACCTTGAAGGCGCTAATCAACCACGTTAAATGCAACCCCTTTGCAAAATGATGACATCACCTCACCCGGTATAATTAAAACACATATTTGAGAACGCCTTCTATGAGTATCAATTTTCAATCAAATCTTCGCAATAAATATATTAACATAATAGCAAAACAATAAAAATCCAAAGAATTCATGATAATATTTACAGAAATATTCCTTTATTGTACTGTGAAATTGCCAAATCATCGTGCTTTAGGTTAATTTGCTTAGTTTTGGAGGTTGCACTGACGCACTTATAGGTAGTTTCTAGCTTGATTGTGAGGATCGGAGATGGCGTTCTCTTTTGGTAGTACTTTTCTGCCTCCGTGCATGCCCCGAAGTGAAGAGCAAAC
>JAQFXZ010002032.1:0-10385 GCA_034694025.1 Ceratophysella scotica | reverse complement strand
CAGAATTGCATGAATCGTGTAGATCCGAAGTTTGGTTGAGCTAACCTCAAGCAAAAAATATATGCAAATATGCAAATCCGCTCTTTAGTGATGACTGATGACAGAAGAATACAAATTCGTAAGTCTTGACCAGAAGATGGACAAACTACGCACGCTGGCTAAGTTTGAGAAACTAGAACCTGTCATTCTGAAAGTGGAAAACGTGGCCGCAATTCATAAAAAGGTTGAGCGCTTTGAGGTTATGTCCGCACTCTTGACCTTGACATGCTGCACTTTTGCAATGTTAATTAAATTAACAGACGACAGGAGAGGACTGGTAGGAAGGCCATAAAGGATCATGAACTTGAAATGGAGCTGAAAACCATAGCGGAGAGAACATGGTAGGCAGGTATAGTTAACTATGTTATTAATATAAACTATACTAAGGACAGGAAAAATGGAATGTATTACATCCAAGTATACCCGTATGGATGAGGGATGTATACCCAAGTATACATCCCTCAACGCTAAGGATCGGATGCTTTGTGTAAATACTGTATTTTTAAGAAACAATTCTACGATCCGGCAAGCCATATATAAGCAATGCAATCATACTAGTGTCCCAACCAACTCAAAGGAGAACGCACTGGCTTAATGGCCCGGTGGCACCTGGTGCGATTTGCCTGAAAATTTTTACACGTGTTCCTAAGACCGTTGTGAACAACTTTTCTGTAGGGTCCAAGAAGATTCTATGAATAGTTTGATCGTTGGAAAGCCGCCATTTTAACATGTGCGGGAAATTAGGACCGGTGCGAATTGGCTGAAAATTGGTATGATTGTTCATAACATCAAGTTGAACAACTTTCTTATGGGACTAAAGAAAATTCTATGATAAGTTTGGCCGTTAAAAATTGTTCATGAAATTACCATAATTAAAGATGGAAAATTTTATCGGCCAAACTTATCATAGAATCTTCTTTAGTCCCATAAGAAAGTTGTTCAGCTTGATGTAATGAGCGATCCTACTAATTTTCAGTCAAATCGCACTGGTGCTAATTTCCCGCACACGTTAAAATGGCGGCTTGCCAACGGTCATACTATTCATAGAATATTCTTGAGCCCTATGGAACAGTTGTTCAGAACGGTCTTAGGAACACATGTAAGAATTTTCAGCCAAATCGCACCGGGTGCCACCGGGACGCCAGTGCGTCCTCCTTTTAAGCAGTGATATAGATCTCATTGCAATAAGTGCAAGTTGCAACAAGTGCAAGTTGCAACTAATGAAAATCCCCAAAGGGACTTTTAGCCGGAATATAAAAAAATTCTCTTTGAGGTTCATGGTGTGTAAAGGACAAATAAGGCACATGTTTTTAATCCTACCTCAACCTCAACTCAACCTTTGTTTTTGATTGCTTCGAAATCAAACGGAGCGTTTCCACCTAGATTCAGAGATACGTACAACGTACAACTCACAACGTCACGTTTGCACATTCTGATCCGTACAATCTGTTTCATTATGGTTCTATTTCACATATTTGTATTAGGTAATTTTATGAAACCCTTGCCTTGTAAACTCGTTATTCCTTATCCTCTAACGCACACTTACGTTCACTTCACACACACTAATTAACCTTAAATTTTCCATCCGGTAAACGTATACTCTCTGAGTACGAGGATAAAGGAAAATACCTACTGCAATTGTTTCCAATTCATTTGCTCTCGACAGAGAATGGAAGTGTATTTCCTAACCTACACCAACACCTACTTTTGTGTATTCACGTATTGACGCCAATGCTAAATTACCGTGCATATGAGTTTGGCAAAACAGGAGCTACTGATGTCCGTGATGTCAAAACTTAGACAAACAACATATGAACAAACAGAAATTAAAGTCGTCAAACCTGATAAAAACGGGACTGGGTTTGCCTCAACCCAAACTTTCAACTTTCAAAATTGTTTTTGAATTTTGAGAAATGGTAAAAAATAAAATCATTAAGTATTGGCTCATGGGATTCATATATAAGCGGTGTGAACGCAGGCATGGGCACTGGGACTAATGCTTAAACAAATTGAACGGGCTTCAACTTGAAACTGGAACTGGACTGTGAAACAACTGAAGGAAGAAGAAATTTTTAGTGGCCATCATTCAAGAATTACATTCCAATTTAGGCCCTAATGCCAAGTTTGACTTTGAATGGGTAAGGTCCAAGTGTGAAGGATTTTCTGTATTCCATTGTTGGAACAGGTTCATCCCGATCCAATTCGAAAGTAAATTTTTGAAGAAGTGTTGCATATGCATAATACAAGAACAGAGGGCATCCCTGCAGTTGTCCAAACTGCAATTGGTCTTTCGTCCATCCAAACTGCACTCGTCTAAACTGCACTCGTCCAAATGTTTAAAGCGCTACAAAAGGTTCACAGGTTTAACATGTCGTAGACATAGGACAGGGATCTTTCTTTGAGTAATGGACTGAACAACAGATATCAACAACTCTAAGCTACAGATTGTTATTTACGATTCTCTAAAAGATTTAAGAAAATCTCGCATCCAATGTAATGTCAAACAAATCTACAGCACTAAATATATCTGAATTCAATATGTAATGCTAAAACTAGGAATATTTTGAATTATCAAATCTAAAGGTACTCACTCCAGCCGAACAAGGGGGTACACATGCCGTGTGTGCCCCCCCCCGGCCTGGTGGGTTATACAAGTTATATTATGTAAATATGGCTCATTCTAAGTTTCGTCTAAACTCGATGAATGACCTATTTTGGCTGCTTGTTTCAATTATAATTACGTTGAAAATTTTTGAAACATATTATTTGAGTTGGTTTAGCTTAATTTGCATTTTCTTTCCTGACACAAGGAACTGAGACACACATAAATCATTTTACACATTTATACATATACTTAAAATGAATAACGGACTACGACATAGGGAGGTGAACGGAAGCCGCTCGAGAAGCGGAAAACCGAAGGGGGGCACACACGGCATGTGTACCAACAAGGGAATATCAATAAATATGTCTTAATTACAATATGTTTTATGTGTATAAAATTTTAACTGGTAAATGAATTCGGGGATATTATAACAATAAAGCAGTCAGAAGGATACGCCAAGACGTAGTGACAGGTGAATATTACTTACGTGCTATTTATTTTTACCTTCACATTGTGCTTTTGAAACGATATTTAAATGATTACGACGCAATATCAGCTTAATGGACATGGACGGAACAAAATTTTTACCTGGCTGGCATTTCTTCTATTTGTTTGATTACACAAAATCACAATAAATCACATTAAATCACACAAACTCACAATATATGACTCTGTGTCGGTTTTTCACGAAACATTATGTCATACTCACCGTAAGACAGTCCTCCGCCATAATATGTCACAGGGAATTATTGGAAATCACATAGATCACAAAAATCACATGAAATCACAGTGAGGTCTGATTTTTTTCAAAAGTGGGATTTTAAACGACCATGTGCATAAGGTGCACTGATTCGGTGGTCTGTGACATGTTTTGAAAAAGTTGGCAAGTTTGTATAATCTGGGTCGTTTTCTAGTGTGCTTACTCATTTTGGACCTCTCATGCAGGAATAGGTGCCCCAATGAGCCCCAATACATTCGTGCGTAGCTCATGCTGTGCCCAATGAACCTTAAAATGATCTCACTGTACCCCTAAGTCTAGATTCAGCATCTGTTACTGATAAATAGTACTGGATTTGGAGATGGAATTACCTCTGGTCTGGAGGCGTCTCTGGAAAGTGTATGCACACGTTTGTATGTTTCATCCTAATTCAAAATAGCTTCAAATATCACGCACGAAAGGTGCAGTGAGCAGGTTTTAGTTACATTGCATTGTTTGAACATACATCCAACCAACATCCAACCCAACATCTAACTTTCTTCCATTCGTCATTGCATTGCACATGTGCTATGCAATACACGTACAGATATACTAAGTACTCGTGATGTTGTATGTTGCTGTGTGTTGAACTTGAACAACAGAATTCGTCGTCGTCTGCTCTACGTTCCACTCCGCTCCGCACACGGTTCGCATTTCAGATTTGACGGATGTCCCCCTTGGTTTGTTGTTAATTCAGTTGTTGCTAACTCTCGTCGTCTTTTCTAAAGTAAATCAATTCTTAAGCAAGATTGGGGCGTACTTCAATTAACTACATTCACAGCTCAGCAATACTCTCTCATGAGAAGGGGTAAGACCTACTTGATTGTAGAACAGAATAAGTGACAAAATTTATCACCGCTTTTATTTGTAAGTGCCACTCATAGCGGTCTTGTTACAGGAGGAGTGGAGATGGAGGCGGATATAACCCCAAGGATTGTCACATATCGCAAAAGTGATATTGCAGAATGGGCTGTGCTACTGTCGGCGGAAGACCAAGATTTCCAGCTTCGTCTTGACGTCAACACCGAATCAGAATGGAATGATGTACTTGACGCTCTGCAAAGGACTACTGGTAAGAAGTTCTTCAAAAAATCAAGATGCCGAGACTATGAAAAATTTGTTTGGAGTCGTGACTTCCGATGTGGGAATAAGTGTGGTAAAAGGTACGTCTTTTTGATATTTGCCAAGTGAAAATTCTATCAGTTTGTAAAAGCGCTAGCCAATTGGAAAACTTTATTGAATGTTATTCATCCTACGAAATTGCTAACTAGTGTGGAGAATGTCGAACAAGTCTGACCGCCCATTCGTTTTTCTATTGCCAATACAAATGAGTAATGCAACTTAATTCCTACCATAGAAATGTCATGTCTATTTTTTTTAAAATTTTGAATTAGTTTTGCGTTTTGTATTTTTGTAAATTTACTATATCTCTGACGCACATCGCACAACTAATCCCTTCGTTTATATTTAATGTCAATACAAAGAATTGAAGATGCTTACGGCTAATTAAAATTGAACTAAATTAACTACTTCACAATAAATATTTGTCGCGTCTGAAATACTTCAAACTGACTAGGCAATATACAAACTGACTAGTTTTTCATAAATATCACAAACTTGTCGAATTCTTAAAAATATTGGCAAATGTTGTTGGGTACGCTGAGAAGGGCTGAGACTGTTGAGCCGTTTACGCTCAATGTTTGCAGATCAGATCATTGCGCTGTGATTTTGAGGCATGCTAGATTAGGATGTGAATGGTTGATATAATTTATATTCAATTTCTAGTAAACTCTAACCGTGATTATTATTGAACTGCTTTATTGAACAGGTGCGACTTCTCAATGCGCGTCCGAATTCTCAAAAGTACAGGACATACGAGATACAAGGATAGGCTGGTGTCAGAATATCCGTGCGTAGTCACCGTCAACGGTAAACACTGTCACGAGACGTTGGGAACAAATGAATATCAATATACCCGTCAGGACATCAAGGCCATGGAAACCTGGGCAAATATTTTCTCAGGAAAAAACCCTGACATTCGGATTGTTCTCAATCTACAAACTACGGATGAGTTCGACTCTGTGCTCAAGAAAATACAACGAATCGCTAATGTGAATTTTGTTTCGAAATCAACTCGGTTTAATTCTGAGAAGTTTGCTTGGGTGCGAAAGTTCGTATGTCATCATGGCGGCAGATCGAAGACCAAAAATTTGGGGTATGTAAATATACTTTTATAATAATTAGAGTTAGATTTAGTTAATAGAGTTTGACATCGTAATTAAACCTGAATTAAACAAGATTTTGTATATTAAAATTAGGTGTGGTGTGGCAATGGTCGTTAAAAAATTGCTTAATGGAGATGAATACAACTGTTGTGTTGACGTCAGTGGAATACATTCTCATGAAATGAATTGCGTGCAGTCTCTTAGGACCCTTCCAGTTTCCAGTCCAACAAAAAGAAAAATGGAAGAATACTTCGCGTAAGTAAACATGTTTACTTGCAGTTATGAATTTTATTCTTCATTTATGTATCTAAATTTTAGTAATGGTGTGGGACCAGCAAAAGCCATGTACGAGATGGGGAAGGATTTATCTGTGGAGGAACGAGCAAATGCCTCCAAGAATCCAAACTTGGACTCGTTTTACTACTTGAACAAGAATTATCGCCTGAACAAGTTCGGAGATATGGGAGGAGACAAAATGTTCGAAGTTATCACAGAAGTTGCTGAGAACTCTGCTTCAAAAATTGCTGTCTACCGTCAAGACAATACAGCAGACAACAGCAATACCGACAAAAAGATCGGTCAGTACCATTTGCCCTCAAGAGAAACGTGTGTTTCGATTGTCACGCCGCTCATCTTAAGAATCCTGGCAAATGTGAAGCAGTGCAGTGAAATTTTATTTATGGATACAACAAGCTCTCTTGATCTCATGAATACCAACGTCACCCTAATCATGACTTGGTCACCCGTGGGAGCACTTCCGATAGGCTTCATCTTAACCGAACCACAATCTGAAGACGCATATGTCAAAGGTAGCCTATTTGATTTCCACTTTATTTTGGCTGCAATTCTCTTACTAAGATATTGTGTCCATTGTCATCAGGTTTAAGTGGCTTTCAGTATTGCCGGAATCCCCGATCTATGGAAAATCGGAGCCTTCTGTTATAATGACCGACGACTCGGATGCTGAGCGTAATGCCCTTGGGATTGTGTTTCCGTCCAGTAGACGTCTTTTGTGCCAATTTCATCTTTTACAGGTAGAAGACCATATATTTTAAAATCTTATAATATGGAAGATTTCATAGTTCGCTATTTGACAGGCGGTTTGGCGATGGATATGGAATGGAAAGCACGGTGTCTTAAACTTGCATAGAAAATCTCTTATTCTACTTTTCAAGCCGCTGGTTTACGCACAATCGGAAAACGCATTTGATCAAGCCTTGAACTCGCTTTTGACAAATCACGTAGCAAATTGCTATCCAAAGTTCTTAACGTAAGCTTTTCATTTTTTTAATTACATTTTCGACAAAAATGTTCGTCATATCACAGTTTTGGTTTTACACAGGTATATTCGTGACGTGTGCAAGAAGAAGGAAGACTGGTCGATGTGTTTTCGAAACTATTTGCCAACTGGTGGTCATAATACTAACAACTTCTGTGAGGCTACAATGAGAATACTTAAAGAAGTTATACTCCGCAGGTGACGTTTAATAGTTGACGAACTTGCGTTTAAAAATATATTGTTTACTTCTATGCTTTTATATCTATGCATTTTTAAAAATACAGGGAGAAGCTTTTCAATATGGCTGAGCTGGTCCAAACGCTCTCAGTTGAATTCGATGTTTACTTTCAAGATCGAATGTTGAATGTTGCACTAATGAAAACAAAAGCCCTACACAATCCTCCAATGGCTCCAAAATGCATTACGAAGTCAATGATTGAAGCTGATGAGCTAGGACTATATTTTGTCAAGAGTCAAGACTCCAAGGAGCGGTACATGGTGGACAGCATTGTGAAAGTATGCTCTTGCTTGGCTGGCAGATCTGGGACATTTTGCAAGCATCTTCTGGCCGTGGAGCACTACTTCTCATCATGCGTACAATTACCAAGAGTAGCCACTGCTGAGGATCGATACTTTCTTCATTTAATTGCCGTTGGGAAAGAGAAAGCCTCAAGTCCATTATTTTTTCGTTTGACGACATCCAGCTCCTGGATAATGAATACCCCATCCGTGAAGATAAGAAAACGGCGGATAAGCAAACTTTCGATTGCACTATCGAGAATCCTGAAGTATCAAACTTCAATACTTTAATTTCGACGGTGTGCAACAATTTGAACGAGGTTATGACCTGGTACTCGAATGATCCTAATGTCGTAGCTGGAATAAGTGCAATGAATGCCACACTGAGCAAGATAAAAAATGCTAGTAGTCTTTCAAGCTGTTTGCATCTGTTTGGGAAGGACGCTGTATCTGTACAGAATAGACGTCGCAGTCGTAAAATCAGAGTTCAACCGACTGGAATCGCAAGAAGATCTATCGGGAAATCAAGATCCTCTGCACCACTTGTGAAAGGCAGACCTCGAAAGAAAGTCAAAGAATTGCCATCGAAGTTAAAGCGTAAACACAATTTGTCTGAGAACATCAACCAGAATCTTCCCAACGCAAAGAAGCATTGTTGATATTATTTGAAAGCACAATATTGAGTACTATTGCAAGATAAAAATAAAATAATGTCTGTTTCTGTGGTTGTGTTCAGCTACTAGTGGTATATACAGTCAATCTTATTTATACAACACGCAGTATGGCCAATATTGACATAGGGAAACAAGCGTCAAACCATAGTCCATTGAACGGAGATCAACTCGGTACCTAACCTACTGTATTTTAATTGACTGGACAGAAAGGGAAGAATATAGTTATTATAAAAACGAAATTGAAATATGAATGAACATAAAGCAGTAGGTATGCATTATCAAGTACATTGTACTGACGCACATGGCTGTTGACATTCACAAACAGAAGCATGACATGGTTATTAATTACATATTCCTTTCATGCAGAATACTGAATACTTATAGAGCATACAATAGGGATACGGCGCGGGGTTTAGCTGCCCCTACCTACTTGAGGAGAATTTAATGACATTTAATTCGACCCTCCTAGGTCAAATTTCAAATTTGACCATATTGACCCCAAAACCGTATTTATGCAAATATCCCGCGTAACTGCATATTTAGAGAGTATCTACCGAAGATGCAGTAATGGCGAAAACTGCGATCGATTTGGGGGTCATTAAGGGGTTTAAAATAAATTTGAAAGATTTAAAATTACCAGTTGAATTGTAAAAATTAATATAATTTGAATAGAACGAAAGAAAACGAATAAAATTGTGCGAAATACATAACTTTGTATTCGGGTAAAAACTGTGTTTAAACTATTCAATCAACAAACTAAATATTTGATGCTCCGGCAGGCGTGCGCGCACGAGCGCAAAGCGCTTGTGCCGAAGACCCATGTGGCGCTACGCGCCACATGCAAGGCTGAGCTCAGCTCAGCGCTTGTTTTAGATTAATATTTACTGGTGCTTCGTCAGATTTTATGAAACGGAAATTCATGAATTGCTAATTGAAACAGCGCAGCATCGTGTTCCCATATATTTACTACAACCATTCGATATTTGTATCCGAATTCGAATTCAAAGTTCTTAGCACTACGGAATTGTAGTCCGAATAGGAATTCATATTTTTTCTGATTCATATCCGTGATCGATGAGTGGTCATTATTTGGTAATTTTACTTTCTTACAAAGTCCTCTGGTTTGATTGCTCAAAGACAAAAAATGAAGTTAGCCTTCCTCCGCTAGTAATGAGTAGTTTTATAAATTCTCTTTGCAGTTTGTGGTGTATGGTTGTTGTAAAGGAAAAATAAGGCACATGCTTTCAATCATACCTCAACCTGCCTCAACCTCAACCATTGATTTTGATTGCTTCGAAATCAAACGAAGCGTTTCCACCTTGATTCAGAGATACGTACGCCTCGTCACTTTCTGATTTCTGATCCGTGCTTGCTGTTCTTAATGGTTCAATCACACATGTTTATATTAGGAAATTTATGAAACCCTTGTAACTTGTTACCTCGATTTTGGTTACCCTCTAAAGGGTTCGCCTTTTACGCAGTTGAAAATTTTTTGCTGCGTAAAACCAAAAACTGCGTAAAACTGCGCAAAACTGCGTGAAACTGCGTAAAACGATAGGATTGGGCAAGAAGGGATTGTGGGCGGACCCTACGATCGAGATATGAACACCAATTTTAAAACTCATACTTTTCAACCAATTTTAGTGTTTGATTCATTTCAAAACTGTACAATTGGTGATTTTGCTTGCTTCACTAAAATTGAAGTATAATAAAATTACAATTAACAGTGACGTAGTACGTAAGCGGGTTTTCGCTGGAGTGTCCAGTCTCCAGCGAGTGCGTTTAGTCATTTGTGGAAAGATACAAACACACGTAAGTAGTTGTTTAAGTCCAAACTCAATCTAAGCCTAATTATGACGCAATGTAATTTGCAATAGGGTAATATCATAATCGATTAATGACATGCTCTGAACTATGCTGTAAATACTACTTAGTGAACTCACGTCACACTCATTACATTTTCTATAGTTGTGAAATTGAGAAAGTGTATTGCTAAATATTCCCGGATTCAATTTGGCGATAGAGAATGGCAACTCATCCAGTGACGAACCGGAAATTCTATTTGCGGACGCGGACTTCGGAAAAGATGTGAATAGCTCAACATCGGGATTAAAGTTCATAGGTAAGACATCACTTTAATAAACAGTATAAACTGAGTAAACAGACCTGGCCTAAAAGGCAATCATTATGTCAAATAGTCAAGGGGTTAAGTTAAAGTGTCAAAGCTAAGATAAACAGCATATGACCTCATGAGTTTGGCAAGACGGAACCTACGGACGCCAAAGTT
>JAQFXZ010002031.1:0-10386 GCA_034694025.1 Ceratophysella scotica | reverse complement strand
AAATTGGACAGGTTTTCACCAGGGCATCTAGCATCTACCAAGTGCGATACCCTTTGCATCGAATCAAAACTTCTTTACAGAACACAACAGAAAAAGATAGGCTTGTTGGTTTAGTCATACTTAATCTGTACCGAGAAACGGATATCAGAGCCCACAAATTTGCTGAAATATCTTCCTTTCAAAAAAAATTTACAATTTGATCAATTCAAATTAGGTGTTCCATTCGAAGTATGTATTTACTGCTCATTTTATTATGCAATTTGAGCTCCCCCCAGAGGTCAAACCTGGCCACGCCCCTGAGTACTACCATAAACACTGGCCAGATTCATTCACAATTCTACCCTGATTTGTGTAATTCTGCTAACTAATCTTACTTTACAATAGTAAGATACGAATGCAGGAATCGAATCACACAATAATTTCACTATTAGGTTAACAGGCGCCGAGCATAGCAACAGGCCATCTTTAACAACATCAACTTAGAATCATGCCACGAATTATGCTGAAATTCCTATTATCGATAACTTATTAGCACCTGCCAAAACATGCTCAGTAAAAGTGAAAGAAAATCTGTTCGGAAATGTGAAAAATTCACCAAAATAATAGAACATCAAATACTCAAGAGAACCAATAATATCTACTTGTAGGTGTAGGGAAAGTATTATTGGAACCTGCTTGGTGGGAACTGTTATGAAAAATTACAAGAGAACTAAATTGATAAATTTCGATATATCTAATTATATATCCACCAGAACTTCGATGTCTTTTCAAATCTTCAAAATCTAATTTTATGCCAGGATAGAACTAAGCTTTTTGGGTCTGCGTCATGATTTGGCCTGAGTTTCAACTTTTTGGCCACCGATGTGTTTGGACTCGAGGCGGTTTCATTTTTCTAGCCGAGGTGCGTGGACGCAAAAGCCCATTTACTTGAAATGTAAGCAGAATGTCGTGGCTTGAACATTGAGACAAGGCAAATATGCCGTTGGATAGCTGTTGAAATATGCTTTCCAATGGGCTTCTTTCTTCTTTCAAGTGCGTATCTTAAAATTCGGATGTTCTGGAAACTTCTGAATTTAGAAAATTTAAACCTGCCGGGCAAGCCGTGGCTCAGATTCTTGAACACTTCCTTTGGTATGGCCCATGAATTGACGAGCATCGACATCTTAAGACGTCCATGGCCAGAAAATTGAAACGCTTCGCGTGTATAAACGTCCGTGGCAGTCAAAGTGTTGAGACGGCCAGAAGTACTTCTTTAATTATTTGGCGCCTACGGAAATGGACTTCATTGCGTTTGGCATTCTGGTGCAAATGATGTGGACCATGAATGACAGTCCGCTCCATCGGGGTGTCTCAGGCAATTCTCACTTCCCATTCCAGAACTTTGTATTATTGCATGGTCCTTAGCTTTGAAAATGAACTTTGTTGTCTGTAATTGTCTAATGTTGCAGAGGCATATCCTAACCTCGCTCGATTTTGCCTTACCATGGCTGCCGAGTTCTGGGGTGACTGGACGACTTGCCTTACCCAGCCCGAAAATGCTGTACATCCATTTCGCTTTCTTCCTCACATCACTCAGCGTGTCCAAAGAAAGCTGAACAAAGCCCACAAAGAAAACGAGACACAATTCCATGAGATCCGCCACACGTTCCGGAGTCAGATGCAAATTCTGCGGAGTATCCGATCGGAACATTTTCAAACTCAGCACGACATACCTGCAGTTCAAGTTTCGGAAGGATGCCCAGGTAAAGCCTATTGAACACAAAGCTAGGCGTATTTTTTATTCTACATAGTTCTAGGACGCGTTCTAGGAGTAGTAGGAATAGTAGTCACTTTTTCTTCAATGTGCCTTGAACGAACTCCGCACTCTGCTCCACGCTAAGACTAAGATGACGAACTTAACAGAGAGGG
This sequence comes from Ceratophysella scotica, assembly GCA_034694025.1. NCBI lineage: Eukaryota > Metazoa > Arthropoda > Collembola > Poduromorpha > Hypogastruridae > Ceratophysella > Ceratophysella scotica. Next base: position 8,478 of record JAQFXZ010002031.1, on the reverse strand, counting down.
TCTTTACCCAAAATTCGTTTGTAAGTTGAGACACATTTTCTGATACGGTCTATTTGCTTCTAGATTCACAATGCTTTTCTCATTCTAGGCCAACGTGGAGGGATGGAAACGGCGGCCCTCGAAAGCTTGCAGAATTAAGCAATTGGGAAGAATTGACAATGTAAACTTCAAAGAATGTTTGAAGAAATCAATATCTTTGCGAAACTTAACTTTATCCGATACCTAACGGAGGTAAAATACGAATTATAAACCACTTGAGCTATATTATGTGAATACGACAAATAATTTCCCATGGTTGGCTGTCTCAAAGTTATTTTCGCATTCCCCATCCTTGACAGGTTAATCTTTCAAGCTCGCAAACAGAGTCGATCTATTTGGAGCTGAAATTATTGGTTCTAAACTAATTCTAAGGTTGCGAAACTTTGAACTTTGACCGTCGCTTGCAAAACGAAATTCTGGACTACTACAACACAACCGTACTAAAAATTCTAGACTATGCACTTACAGAATTAGTAAGTGTAAGGTACAAAAGGTACTGAGGCTTGAGAAACGCCGAAGGACGAAGGGACACAAACTATGGAGATGCGCACGTAATAATCAGTTTTGATCAGATACACTTAGACTTCATGTCAATTCAATTCGTGGTTTATTTTCAGTACCAAACCAATGGTACTACTTGACTCGCAAACTCCATTGTTAAGACTTCGGTTCATACTCTACTCAGTATTTATCATGATATCCAATCCCTTGAGCAATCAATTTCCTTCAATTGTCGAGAATTTAGAACATGGAAGGATATCGGATGCGATCCATCTTTGCAATTTGGCTAATATCACGCTCAACTTGTTTAATAATTGCGTTCGGGTAGCCAGAGCCCTAGAAAGTGAAAAAGTAGTTGGTTAAAATATTAAGTTAATATTCAATATACGAAGAACATGCTTGGAAACACAAGGGAATTTAATTTCTTTAAAAAAAAAAAGAGGTAAGTATACAGTATCTGCACTCATCTCGATTCTCGATTAAACTGCGACCTGAGACAGTAGACTTTTAAAAACACGTTGAATGCGACAGCGGCTAAGCATAAGTTTTAGTTTACCTTGTGGTTCGATCGAGCAGAAGCAGTTGCGGAGCTCTTTCCTGAAGGTGATGATGGAGGACTGAACAACTCTTGGTAGGCCTTAACCTTTTGCTTCACCTGCAATGAAGGTTTGAAGACCGGCTCAAGAGCTGCCATGAGATCCAGAAATCTTTGATCCTTGGAGTAGCATCGAACTTCAGGGTCAGAGTCTTGAAGGACGAGATCGTGTATTTGTTTCTGAATCTGCTCAGACTTGGACAGGACTGGAGCCGGAACCTGGACAGCCGGAGTCATCGGCCCGGAAGTCATCCGACCGGGAGCCTTTGGGTTCAAGGCAGACTGCAATTTCTTTTCACGTGCTTCCCGTTTAGCTTTCAGCATGAGCGAAACTTGATCTGAAAAAAATAGGAGGATTGAGTTGTTTACTGAAACCAAATGGAGCCTTTTTTAATCGGATTTTCGTGACTGATCGAAAATAGTTTCTCAAATTAGAGCAAACCTCAAGTATGTGCATTTGATGTAAAAGTATGAGAACGTTAAACCTTTTTGCTGACCTGGGCCCTTGCGAACAGGTGGAGCAGCATCCTCAGGTTTTAGACTTTGCTTTGACCCCTTCACCTCAATCTTGAACACCTTCTTGCCAAAGATATCAGCGGTATTTGGTCCAGCTACAATTGGACCACGTCTACAAAGTCGTTCCATTTCCAAGTCCTCATTAGTCCGCTTGATAAGAGGTTTCGGAAGTTCTGGAAGACGCTTGAGTTGATATCGACGAAGCAGATCGGCTTGCTTCTTCGGTGGTACGACACGAGTCGGTTCATCCTCAGGAATCGGGTCAATGAAAGGCTTGACAACCGGGGTCACTTCTGGAGCTGGTTCAGATCCCCTTGGTGACTTCCCGAAAATGACATTAAGTTTAGCATTTAGCTCTACCCATCGCTTCTGCGCCGAATCAAGCTCGTTTTGAGGTCTTTCGTTGCTGTGACGAACTCGACTTTGACTTTGATCAAGTTGGGTGCCGATAGGTGAGATCCCTACTTTCACGAACATCGGGTTGAGTTGAGCCCTGGTATCTTCCCGATCTCTGGCCATCCGATCATGTTCCTTACCGGAAAAAGAGTCTCCGTCAGTGTAACGGTTTCTGGAGCAGCGATTCTCACAGGAAATACGTGAACGTCCTTTGACCTTGAATATGTCCTCCAGCTTGGCCTTCAGATCCTGAATGGAGGCCGAGTCTCCGTCTTCACAGCGGCGATCCTTACCATGACCTGGACGACGACGGTCGGACTCATTGCCTGAAGGTTCTCTGTCCTTGAATATAGCGTCAAGTCCAGCCTTCAGATCTTCAATTTGCTTGGGAGTGATATCCTGCTCCCCTTTGGAAGGACTGATCATTCCCTGAATAGGGTTGGAAACCCTGACTTGAGTTGAACGACAACGCTCAAATGCTTCGGTTGACCGTCCGGGCTTCCAAAAGATCGAGTTGAGCTGAGCGTTGAGATCCATTTGACGCGGTTCAACTCGAGAAGAACAGTTCATCTCGATGATGCTAATACGGCTTTGGCTTAGGGTTCGAGATTTTTTGCACCGCTTCGAACTCCTGTTAAATCAAGAATCATATTAAAATATGCAAGACGCACAACGATGGCTAATTTTACTAACGTTAGTAAAACAATATCTAGCATGTCAGTTCAAGGTACTTAATCACATCGTTCGGTCCTTTGATTCTCTAACTTCGCAAGTATTTCAACTTTCAACTCATGTTTAAATCAATTTTTTCAAGCCTTTACCTTCACTTGTACTTCCGCAGATCCTGAATACCGTTGAACTGTACGATGTCCAATTATGGTGACCTATTCGTTGTACAGAATGTGCAGCGTGTATTGACTGTTCCTGTCCGCCGCGCCGACTCGCTTCTCGAATTCACAGTTTGAATTCCAGTTCTGTGCAAATCATAAATTCATTATTGCTGATGATATGATAGAAATTCGAAATTAAGCATTGTTATGTTTGGTCCTGTAGAGAAAAATGCCATAGCAACCTGCCACTCATCTCAAATAGCTGTGATTTTTTTCTAAATTGATCCATTCATTGGAAATGAAAATCTGGACTTAATGTATTGGATACCATGAGGTAAATTAAATAGAAAAAAATTCTTTGTGACAAAACTGTGATTTAAAAGTTTGTATATGAAGTAAAGGCAATCCACAGAAACCTACATAGAACAGTACATATGAATAGTTCGTATTTAAACGCATTTGAAAGCAATTAAAACAATACTGAATTGGCTTTGACTACTTTTGAGAGAAAACTAGTTTTTCTTTCAAGGTAAATAAAAATTGTAAGGTATGGAAGGAAAATAACTGCTCAAATCCACAGTTCACAATTCACAACCTTTAGAATACCTTGCTGATCCATACCTGACTCAGCGTTAAAAGTGTCAAGCTTCAGTTCAGATGTCAAAGTCTGTAGAGTCCAAACCTAAGCACCGAGAGCTCAAATTGGCGAGGGGAACAGTTATTTAAATGTCGGTGTCAGTATTGCACAGAAATGATGTCCAAAGACTTAAATACCCTGCTCTATATAAAACTAATTTCAATGGAAGTATTTGCATAATAAATTGCAAAAAGTATTATTTTATAGCTCCAAGTTCCTTTCCCAAGTACAAACATACGTTAAAGTTTAAGGCAGTAGCTTTCCCAACTCCTGGCCGTGTTCCAGGAATAAATCATAAAAATGCTGTGGTGAATAGTGTTGGGTGGCACGGTAACAATCACTGACCAGTACCTAGCGTGACCAATGAATGTCCCATGCATTTGTTCTCATTACTACATAAGACAAGCGATTTGTGATTTTCATGCAACAATTCGCAGAACACTTTGATCGTATTAAGCAAAACCATTATTTCAGTGAATAAGAAACGTTCTGCATGCTTGCTAAAGAACAATAGGCTCTAGTTTTGTAATAGTAACTCTAACAGCATTTGAGTAGTAGGTTATGTTTAACAATCTACAACTTTTGCTGAATGAATACAATAGTCGACGATTTTGCACAGCAGATTTGAGTTTTGTGTTGCCCATCTGATAATCAAGAAACGGAATTAAACAATTCTACATTCTATCACTTTAATAGAAAAGGCATCGCACGTCGCACGCAGCGTATGTATGAGAAATTTAGCTGTTAGCTGTTTGGAATCAACGTGAAGTAACATGACAACTGCATGCATGGATACGGAAGTAACAAAATGGTACACAAGATCCAATAATTAACTATCTCCCAAATGAACTTACTTCATAATTTTAATTTATTATCCTACTTTTGTAAGGTGAACCAAGTCAGCAGTTGGGTTTCAAAATAGTTCCAGCAGCATTTCAGGGCAATTTAGAATCAGATTCTATGTATACCCGATTGGTCAAAGCCGAAGCCCGATCTCAAAGACTTGCTTATTAAATCGTGCTTATTTGTAATCGATTAGTGCATATAATTAAATTCCAGTTAAGATTTGGTGAGATTCATTTGATGTTTAATCAATAATTGATTCATAAATAAAAGGAGTATGAAGAATTTAATCATTGATCAGAATTAGGTTTTTCTAAGTATTTGTACGGTATAGTGTATGTACTAATGAATAGCTCATTTTTTTGTATACAGAATTGTATTAATTTCTTATGGAAGCGGAGGTAATTTTAGCGTTTATGTGAAAATCATTTCATTTGAATAGTGTATCCTTAATCCGCTTAGCTCAATTTCAATTTTGAGTTCAGATAATGAGTTCGCGTTTGGTGAGAGCCTTCGTGGTTTGGTCAACATCAAACTCCAAAATGTCCTCGTTTTCATTTTGCGGAACCTTAAAATCAATAAATGGATCTTAATTCCGATTTAGCAAAAATACTTGTATCTGACATAGTCAATAACCTTAAGCCTATGTACCTTGAAGCTGGTTCCAGCGGAAGGCAAACGGTGGAATTCGGGAAACTCCTTCCGCTTCAACTCAGTGACTTCGATGACCTGTTCGAGAGCTTTCATGAGATCCAAGAATCGGTGGTTCGTGGTGTAGGTGCGGTAGTTGGGATCAAAGGAGTCTTGTGAAATGATTCGATGCATTCGGTTGTGAATCCGCTCGAACTTGGTCAGGTACATCATGCTGTCGTGAGTACTCAGCTCCCGGCTTCGTTGCTCCTCTTATCGCGCTTCCTGCTGCCATGCAGCAAGAGATTTGGATTTGCGCTGCACCCGAGCCAAAAGGAATCCGCTTATTCTGACGAATGAATCAACATCAACCTTGTCCTTGTTAGCTAGTTTCAAAGGTCACTGGGTGGATTTAGAGCCTTTTGGCGGGTCCGGGTAGGGTTTGATCGGGAACGTGAGCATACCTGCAAATGACAAACGTAATTGACGCCGTATATTTACAAACGTACGCTGTGCAATTTAAACAAGACAATACATTCTTCTTTAAACCGAAGCTTCTCACCATGAAGCTTGCCTGTCCGACGCTTGAGAAATGGATGAAAAGTCATCATTCTGAGAGGAATTGGTTAACGGGCGGGGGGCGCCATTTACGCTCTTCCTTGTAAAATTCAATCCGAATTTAAATTAGCAATCTAATTTGAATTTTATGCCGTCTGGTTCGATCGACCTCTAGACTACGACTGACAAGGGAAGTACTAGAGGTGCGCAGAGCGTTCAGATTCGACACCTGTACTATCATACACATTGGGTCAAGTGATGAATCTGCGCAAAATTTTAAAACTGGCAAATCACAATTTATGGTTGAAACTGAATTTTGAAATTTGAATACTCAACACACCTTTGACATCGATGAATTTACATGCTAAATCGCATGAGCAATTTCCAATCTCGAAACAAGCCCCAAATATGACTGAAACCGGGACACTTATGTAAGAAAAAAAGCTGACCCATATTACTGACCAGTGTAAGTTCAGATATTGCAAGGTTGTATTATGCATTTGAGACATCGCTCAGACATCGTTTACGCGGTTCCGCTCATATATTTAGTGTTTGATTCGAGATTGGAAATTGGAAATTCCTCATGCGATTTAGCATGTAAATTCACCGATGTCAAAGGTGTGAATGTTTTTTGAGTTTTCAAAATTCAAAATTGAGTTTCACCCAAAAATTGTGATTTGCCAGTTATAGAATTTTGCACAGATTCATCACATGACCCAACGTATATGATAGTATAGGTGTCGAATCTGAATGCTCTGCGCACCTCAAGTAGTACTTACCTCGTGAGCTTCTTCCCAGCTTCTTGACCAATCAAAACCGGCTTTATTTACTAACTACATACTACAGCGGCTCCTTGATGATTGTCATGTAAATGCAAATTGCCTCTGCACCATTCTGCATCTGCACTGCATTGCACTGCACTGACTAAGCATAACTCTTCAAATCTGGTTTAATAAAGGCGCATCTGAGACGAAAAAATAGCTACTGGAGCCATTCCCTGTATTCGGATCGTATCATCTTATTTTCGAAATCTTGTTTTTATTTTCTTATATTGTTTGAATTGGATTACCGACTTGTATTGTATTGTTTAACTAAGTTATCCTTGCCTGCAGAATAACATACATGTTTGAGGTTGGATATTTTGTATTTGTATTTGTAGTCCAACGAATAAAATTGGGTGATGGATACGAGTCCAAACAAATTATTCGAAAGTATTTAGGTAATTAAAATTTGATAGTAATGAACATGTTACCATATTCCACAAAAAACAGTTTTTCAGAGTGAGATTTAGAATTGTAGTTCATGTGTTTTAAGTTGCAAATCAGCCAGCAAGAGTTTAGTTACGAATGGGTTAGATGACTTTGAGAATTTATCTGTTTTACAAAAATCCATTTTAACAAATGAATGGAACAACAAATTGATTTAGAAATGTAGTTTCGTTGTAACACAAAGAAATTTCGCTTACGTTTCTAAACCTTAAAGACGAACAAATAGATTATTAAATAAATACAAATTCAAAAAAGCGGTCAAAAGTGATTGTCCGCTTGAGAAGAAATCGAAGTTGCTGCAATGCGACTGGCTTGACAACGTACTTATTTTTCAAGCTCCTCAACCTCAGCAACATTCTCAAGGTCCAGCTTCTTATCAGTTTGCCGAAATGAGCCGGAATCGTTCATACTTTTCATCGCTTGTTCGCTGTCAATCATGATGATGGCGATTCCGGCCTTTTCAAAACGTTTAGTTCGAAAAATACCATATGCCAAAGTCCTGATAGACAATAGTGTGAATTTATTACATATATTATATTTATTTAGTATTAAAGAAGGACAAATGACGCTATGAAATAAGTAGAGCTGCGGTAAATACGGAACTAAACACCACCGCCATTTATAACGTTATACGAAAAAATTATTTAAATATTTTCCCTGCCTTCTTTCAAAGTAGTCAAAATACTGGCCAACTCGACAGTGAAACCTTAGGGATAATTCATTGATTTTAGTACTTTATTTAGGGGTTATTCATGAGTTAGCAATAATTCCAAATAAATTCGCAAGGAATGGACTTATGATCAATTCAGCTGGTTCCGCTCACACAAACCCTGAAAACTAGACCCTTAATTAACTTTCTAATCGTATAATATATATAAAAATACAATTGCATTTCTTTTAACTAATTACCAATTACATAATACATAGATTAAAATTGAAATCATAATCAGCAGCCATACAACAATTTTAGTACAAACCTTTTTGTAAAAGGCCTGCTAAAAATTTGCGTACTATTGGTACAAAACAGTTTTGTTGTCTTTTGCTAGTTCAACTTGTCATATTTTCTTGAATGGAAGTAGCGGTCTCATTTAGTGTAATAGTACGTGATGTGATAGAAGTGCTTGAATTTTGGTTCCAATCTCAAAATAAGACAACGCCGATGATATTTCTGGCTGGGATCACAGTTTGCACTTTGTACACACACAGGAAATCCGTCAATAAGTTAATGTATATCATTTTGTAGCTTCGGTCAGTCTGGGTCAGTCTTTTTTGGTCTTGGATCTTTTATCTTTTTGACATTTGTCAACCTGTACTCGTGTGTGTGAAGTGTGACGTTCAATTATTGTCAATCAAAGGGTCTTCACCTTTAATCAAGTTCGTCTCCATTCTCCACAGTCAACAGTTGAAGTTGTCAATCTGCAATCCCGGTCCGGTCAACCGTCAATAGTCGTCAAGGTTTTAAGGCCTTTATTACTAACAACAAGTCACGGTTACAAGTCAAGAAGGTTTGTCCTTTGCCCGGTTTGCCCGTTGGAGTATACGAAACGGGACCACCTCGTCTGGGACTTAAAAATTTTTTCGAAAAATATTTTTTTTGAAAAAAATTATAGAGACAAAAGTTGTAGAGCACATCGAGCTCGTCACTTTAAAGTAACTCACAGTGAC
>JAQFXZ010002030.1:0-10386 GCA_034694025.1 Ceratophysella scotica | reverse complement strand
TAGTGCATGCCATAGTGCGCGAGATTTGATTTTTAATTGCGACCGAAGAAGCTGTTTAGCCTTGGTTTGTAGCCATACCTGTTCTCTTGGTCGATTCGGGCTTTGCCCGGTTTTTCGATCGTATCCCGCCCGATGAAAGGGCATGTAGCGATTTCCACGACAGTCGTTATCATACATCTCATCACATTTCTCGATTTCAATCCGATGCATTTCGATGGGACACCCAGATTCACTCGCCATCAGGATTTCCGAAGATACGACTTGGCCTAGTGATCAAAGAATGAAAATTACTTGAGATTGTGCATTTTTGAAAAATCAATATTTCCATAAACGACTCATTTTGGTTAATAAACAACTTCAAAGCTGTTCATAAATATGAGCAAAGAAAAATAACCTAATTAATTACAATAAATAAATAAATCAAAATTTTAAGTGGAAGTGGCAATATACAATCATAATTTTAAATTAAATTAAATTTAAATAAGTAATTTAGATAAATAAAATAAATAAATCATAATGAAAAAAATGTAAGATTGGCATAAATTGGGATCCAAGATCCTAACATGACAACTATTGTATACTCTTCTGGAGTTGGACAAGGGTGAGACACCGAATCCAATTCGATTGGGATGAAATCCGATACGGATTACGCAAGAGGTACAAAATGAAGAAGGCGTCAAGGTATGCAGGCAGACCAAAGACTCCTTTGTCACCTCCAACATGTCCAATCTGAATGGAATTCGAGAGATACGAGATACGGATTGAATTGAATTAGCCATTATAGTGATCCACAATCTATTCAACGAGGGAGTCAATTTTCTCCAACTCACTTCTTCCATTCAGAAGAACAGGGATGGGAGCATAGTTAGCTTCAATGGAGACGAAATTAAAAAGAGAGCTGGCAAAAAAATGTGTAACAGGCCACACGACAATTCATTGCGGTTTCGGAGTTGTTACTCTTAATTTATAGTGCATAATTGTAATATTTAAAAGGAAAAGGGGTAAAAATTATTTTCAATTTGCAAAATTGGTAGTTTCAAAATCCAAGCTAGGAAAGTTAATTGCAAGGGTTTAATTCCAATAATGATGTAGCATGCAAGGGTTGTTTCATTAGTTTCGGCCATTTTTTGAAAAACCGTAAAACAGACAAAAATGAATGAATTGGGCTGAAAATTTCATCATGTTTAAAGAAATACATAAAGTTAGATTGCAGGGAAAAAAAATTGGGTAAAAATATCCATATGAGCAGTTTTTATTGCAATTTTAGTCGAATTTTTATATAATTTATTCAGACCAAAAAAATTTAATGCTTCTCTTCAAGGAAATAAAAATTCTAGAATAAAAAAAACATTATGAGTTGAAGTTCAGTCACTTTTGTTTTACTTGTTTAATGAAAAATCCTGGAAATTTTTCATATAAAAACGCCATGTTAGACTATAAAACAAAAAAAGAATAAAAACTGTTCATATCATATCAGTTTTTATCCCATTTTTGCTGCAAATGTAACTTAGGCATTACAGCATTTCAAAAAATTGCCGAAATTAATGAAACCACCACTTCTCACGCGAAGAGTGGGTATGAATTGTCGTGGGAGGTGATAAGAGGGCGAGTACCTACATGAGAGTGTCTGACACGGGTTGTCATATCATGATGAGGTCTGTTCTCATGTCCGTCTATTCTTAGACTCCATAACTTATTGTTTCTCATTTTTTATCTTTTTTCTGTCTGACTAGGATTGTTGTTCCTAGGACAGGACACGACAATGGAAAAGGGGAAAGCTTATTAAATATGTATCTCTCACACACGTCAAATTCAATAAGCTCCTTCCATACACACACTCCGGCTGTATAAATATCCTATCACTCACCTCAGATCTCTCCGAGCTGTGAAAAGAAATCTGGGTCAAGTCTCGAAATAAAATAACTGAGGCAGGGCAGCATGCCATCAGGCTACTATGCAGTGCTCGCTCTGATTTAAATGCTAACTCGTTTAATCTTGATTCAGACACGTGGGTCACCAAGTTTCCTCATAATTTGACAGCAACTTGAAAATAAACACCTGTGCTGTGGTTTTGAGAATTTTTCACCCAAAAGCCAAGTATTATGTAACTCACAAATCACAATAAGTATCAGGGATGGCTTACTAAAGTATTTTGGGTATTCAAAATTCTATGCACAAAATAGGTTACATGCTTTTGTGGTGAAATACAAATTACAATTTGTAGTAAAAAAACAGTCGTAGTGGAAGGTCGAATAAAACAATATTTTAATTTTAAGAAAAAATGCTTAACATTTGTTCCGAGAAAGGATGCTGTAAACGCGGGCTAACATTTTAAGCAAAAAGAAATACCGCCTTCGGAAAATAAAATTTACAAAATGCCTCCAACTTACGAAACACAAAAACTACAAAATACCGCCAACCTACGAAAATACAAATTATAAAATACCGCCAACCCACGAAAATACAAACAAAATACCGCCAACACACGAAAATATAAACAAAATACCGCCAAATCACAAAAACACAAACTACAAAATACCGCGAGCTTACGAAAATTCAAATTAAGAAATACCGCCAACCTACGAAAATACAAACTATGTATAAAATACCGCCAACTTACGAGACAACAAATGGCAAAATACCAGCACTTACGAAAATACAAACTACGAAATACCGCCAAATTGCGAAAATACAAAATACAACCAACTAGCGACGATACAAAATACCGCCAACTTTGGAAACTGCAAACTAAAAAATACCGCCAAATTACGAAAATATAAAAGACAACCAACTAGTGAAACTCAAATAGCCAGAAAGGTTTACAGCTATTTGGCGAAAATACAAAATACCAGCACCTTACGAAAACACAAACCTAGCGAAAATACAATACCACCAACTAGCGAAAATACCAAAACAAAATACTAGGAACTTAGGAAAAGACAAACTACAACTACTACCGCCATGTTGAAAATATACACTACAAAATTCCGCCCACCAACGAAAATATAAACCACAAAATACCGCCACTCTACGAAAATACAAACTGGAAAATACTGGCAACTTACGAAAATGAAAGCTACAAAAGACCGCTAACTTCAAAAAATACAATCTATAAAAGAAAATGCTAAATTCAAAAAATTCAAACTACAAAATTGAAACGCTTAGGTTTGAATAACACGTATTTTGAAAATACATGCATTTCAACCCTCCATCATTCCTGATAAATATTCATATCACGCCATCAAAATAACACCTTCGAGCAAACAAATGAAGATTTTCCCACGCTCTCAGACTACAAAGGAATAACGTTTAGGTTTCTTGACCTGCAGCAGCGTGAAAAAATTGTAAAGAACAGAAGAACTTACCGAAGAAAGCGAGCATGGCAGTTCGGTTCTTGAGTGACCCCATCCCATCCTTCCCTTTCATAAATACTTGACTCAATTTTCTTGGACTAGGACGATTCTGACCAGCTAACATGTACACACCGTCCGCATAGGCCGGCGGCGTCTTACGTGTCAAATGGCTATCTGAAATTTCACAAAAATCAGAATAAATTCTAAAATCAAATCACTAATTAAGCATAAACAAGACAATACATGATTAACCCACCTACGGACCCCCATTCAGGATGGGCTAAATTATTGTACCATCCATCATACCGCTGCTTCTCAGAAAAACTCTGCTCTCGATCTGTGGAAAAGTAAACACAAAAGGCATGGGTAAGACCAGGAGTTCATTAATTAGAACGATGAACAATTGTTCAGAGGCCCATTATCTTCTCCTGTCGTGACTTCGTGAGTAAACACTAAAATACGTTAGCTGTCAAATGGATTATATTCTGAAACGGACGCTCAACGTGACATACACTTTTACCTGTTAAACAATTAGGGTGACAATACCCGTAGACCGTAGCATTTTTCACCAGTTCATCTGCAGTTTAATTGTCTTTAATTAGTTGTTCACATTAGAAAAAAAAAGTCAGGCGGCTATATCTAGAAATGATTTTCCCCCAAAAATACTGTACAACGCATTGCTGCAAATGTGTCATAAATTATGCAAAATTCGCACGTACCACTTGGCCTCAGAAATTAAATTCAAAATTCCAATACATTTATAGCTTGCATTTTGCTACCTGTTGCTTGCAAAGTGCACAGCTGTGTATGTGCATGTGCAGCTACCTGATTGTACCTCCAGATGAATCAAATTGCATGCATAATTTGTTTAATTTAAGAATTTCTACGCCGAAAGTAATCCTCCGTATTCGATGTTCAATGCTTACGAGGTATTTATGTAGTTACTCGGGACAGGACGCACAACTTCCCTTCTGTGTTGTTTTAGTATTGCAATCAGGCACAAGGAAATTGCATAGCTTGGAGCATGATCTGAATAATGCAAAAAGTGAGTGTGCATGACATGATATGACATTTCTCTGACCTACGATGTGACACTACGACTTTGTATGGCATTTATCTGTTCATGTAGCTTGCTACGCCACGCCTCAAGTGCTGCAGCCCAGGGTAGGGTAAGGGTATCGTTTTGCAAACTGCAAAGGGAAAATTTCATCATGTTAAAATTAAAATTTAAGCAGGAGGTAGTAGTAATTAGGTGATGTACGATTTGCATTGTTATGATTATGAGCAACGATGGCTTTTCCATCTCGTGTCAAAATTTTTGTTCAAATAAATTTTCAATATTCAAATAAAGATTTTGCCAATTCGTCGCACTGAGACCTGAAAGCCCAAGCTCAATGCATGAATATGCTGAGTGGAAAGTTTTTAGTTAGTGGGACACGGAGATCTGCTGAATGTTTACATTACGTTAAGATGGGTCAAGGTGAGGTGTGAAGTGTTTTGGGACAGGATTGAAGAGAAACAACGTCAAAAGAGACAACTCCAACACGTAATAATAGTCCGCATGTAGAAATACCTGAGAAGCGACAGAAGAATGTGTTCAAGCCAAGCCATAGCATAGTCATAGCTCACGGCTCACGGTAAGCAGGACAATGATGTTCGTGCACGATTAGTCGGCAGTACAGTACGTACAGTACCGTTTGTCGTTATATACTGGCTAAAAGCTAAACCCTACCTTGTTCATAGTCATATACTGGTTTTAATGTCATCCAACATCGCATCACTCACCAACCATGTGCTCATCATCCTCAGTTTCATGCACATGATCTGACCAAGGTGACATTCCTAGCTTTTAATTTCAAGTTACTTAAACTGTCTTCGAACCGTTTGAAGTTTCCAGGAAAAATTGCAAACTATTTTTATTTTTGGAATATTTTTACATGATCCAAATCTAAATACTCAGAATGGTGCCGTAATTTTATGTGGTTTGTTCGGGTTCGATTTTATTAAACTCTGATTTTCAGTTTAGAAATATCTGACTTAATAAATCACAGTAAATCACAGCAAATCACAAAAATTACAATCTGAAGGGATTTTCCGAAACATAATTTTCAAAATTAGAAAGCCCGCGCCATATTAAATCACAGTAAATCACAAAAATCACAAAAATCACACTGTGAAGGAATTTTCTGAAAGATGATTTTCAACATTAGAAAGACTGCCGCCATATTAAATCACAGTAAATCACAGCTAATCGCATTAAGTTACACTGTGATGGGGTTTAAACGTGTTTTTCAACAATTGAAAGCCTGTCGCCCTATTAAATCACAGTAGATCACAGAAAATCACAAAAATTACATATAATCACAAAAATTACATAAAATCATAGAGTGTTGTGTAATTTTTCGGAAAATTGTAATTTTAAACAACTCTGCTCAGAACCGAACCTTTGTCATGCACATAACGGACTATCTCATTTCGCAATCTGCGTTTATGTGCGAATGTGCGAATTTTTATGTAGAGCCATCATATTTAAATATTTAGCTATGCATATGCCTTCCAGGTGTGAAAAACAAGTTGAGATTAGTAGCTTTTTATATTACGTGTGCAATGTTGAATTTTTATCTTGCCTTTTATAGGTGTCACATATACCGCTATGCGTGTTAAAAATTATGTATGCAAAACTGTAGAATGCAATAAAAAAAGTCATTGTGCCTTCAGGATTGCAACGATTTGTTTTTTTTTTAAAGAACCCAAAAATTCCGGATTCAAAATTCAAATGACTTTCGCATGACATTTTACTGTTAAAAATGAGTTGAATTACCTCCATTTTCTGCACAGAACGTGAATTTTCAGTTCTTAAGTGTAGGTCTCAATTACTGTGATGCATTCTACCTTGTACCTGTCAATTTTCCCTTTCGTTTCCAATCAGTACTTGACATGCGAGTGGACTAATTGGGATTCCACTGTCGTTTCTTCAGAATTCAAAGACACATTCAAATTGACTTGACACACACATGCATCATGCATCATCAGACCGTATCCTCATTCGCATCATAACTTCTCACGGTTCATATAGATGCATGAATGCCTGAGTCTGAGTCTCGCAAATTGAAATAGACAATGGACTGCAGTTGCATCAGCCATTACAGCGATGCTTCACTCTGTTTAGCTAATTGCTCAGGGATCTGAAACAATTTCACGCTAGTCCGTTCTCATCAGCTCACTTGTCAGTTTGAAATTGGGGAAATTAATGTGCTTCAAGTTAAATACAAATTCTGGTCGACAAGGCAGAAAACTGATTCATACCATGGTGGGAGTTTAGCTGAATTTCAATTACGTTAATCTCATTTGTCATTTAAAAAAATATTTTAAAATGACACTTGACATACACAAGTAATGCGTCACATATGGTACACATAATTTAGGATTAAAAATGAATAATGTGCGTAAAGCGAATGGCAAGGAGTGCCATTTGTCCTATTTAGTTCTGCAGACGCGTTTAAAAGGATTATGAGGGTTGAGGGTTGAGGATTGATCTTGTGAATGGTTGAGTGCATAACGAAGTTCTAGATTATTTGATGATCTGATTTGAATTTTGGAATTGGACGTGCCAAGGAGGAACATTCGTCAATAAGTGAGTTTTTTCCTTGTTGCGTCTGAATTATGACATGACATGAGAATATTATGTTTTAGTTCTATCCGCTCTCCTGAATACGAATGATGATGATGAGAAGACGAATTACTTTGACTTCTTGAATGGGATTGACCCCCACCCTTCATGCCAACTGAGCACGGCAGCTTCCACACGAAATTTCAACTCTTTCGTCTGTGATCAATGATCAAGATATGTAGGACGCAGAGGAAAAGCGTTATACGAGGGTTGTTTAATAATTTTTGCAGATTTTTGAAAAGCTGTAAACCCAACAAAATTGTATGAATTGGGCTGAAACTCAACACATGCAAAGTTATAAATGAATTATATTGCAGCAGAACATTTATTAAAAATTTCCATAAACACAGCTATTCATTACAATTTTAGTTTAAAAAAAAAAATAAGAATAATAAATAGGAGGGGTTTATAGTCCGACCTAACATTCGTCCTATCAGACTGTTGCTGGGCCTCCGCCTTAGTCCGCCTTAGTTAGTTAAATAATGTTTTTTATTACAATTTTAGTTTAAAAAACGCGTTTTTGTCATGAAATTTTTAAAATGGCTAAATCTTAGCCTCTTCTTCATATTTTTGGTAAAATACAATTGAACAGATTATTTCTAGTAAAACATTTCAAAAGACGTGGTACTGGCAGATTAACTTATTTTGCAAATTTTCGTAAAAATAATTGTTTTATTGTCATTAAAAAATAACTTTCAAACAAAAATATGTGGACTTCATAATGAAAATCAAATTCTAAGTATTGTATTGTTTCCACAGAAGCGTATCAACGATTACTCTAAACTAAAAGCAAAGTGAGAGAAAAATCGTTTACAGTACGAGAAGAAGTAGAATTAAAAAAAAAAAACATCAAAATTGAGAACAAAATTTCGACTAAAATTGTCATTTTCTAATTTATCCAATTTTTGCTACAATGTAACTTTGCATTTTTTACTTTAAATGTGGCGAAAGTTGCAGCCCAATACGACATTCATTGCCTGTTGAACAGCTTGTCAAGAAACGGCCATTACAGCCCTCGCAATATCGTAGCGGCATTTCAGACACTCACAGCATAAGACCCTTCAGATCCAAATGGTCCAAACTGGATCTTCTCAACAGCTTTCATTTGAATCATAATATTAAAATACGCGAACATGCCTTAGAGTGCTTCGTCTGCTCTGTCTCTGAAATCCTAGTTGATTGAATCTGTTAAATGAGCTATGCCCTACCTGGATGGAAGAACCCAATTGAGTTTCTTGATTACTTTGCCATGTTTGTTTTCTCATTTAGTTTGATTGATCGGAGAGTGTTGGAGAGCAAGGGCCTGAGTACTATTAACACTCAGCCTTCCCTGCCCTTTGCCCTCACACACGGACTGTGTGAACAGTTGAACAGACAGGTCGAATAAATTCAAGAATTGAAATTGAGCAGATACTCAGGACAAGAACATGGGCCAGGCCAGACAAGACGCTACACAATCATGGGCGGATATCACATTACAATTCCATGTACCATCATTGACTTTCGTCATTTAACCAATTTGTCATTTCTTCAACGACGAATTGTCTGGGTTTAACAGGCGTGGGTATTGATCCATTGATTCATGAATTTCAATTTCCAAAACGAATATTTGAATGCGATGAAACGCCACTTGAACGGTGAACTATTGACAAAATTTGCAAGTTAGCGTTAGGTTTAGCAGTATTTTCCAAACAAATCAAAGCATGGGTTAAAGTAAAGATTTGCGGTATCCACCTATTGTAACCACACAATTGTAACCACCCAACATTTCGACAAACCTAAACCTAACCTAAGCAGAATCTACCAAACATCTGCTGTCGTCTTTTCATTGTAACCTAGCCTAACTTACTTCCTAATGTGCATCTTTCAGTGGTTACAATGGGTGGTTACGATGTGTGGTTAAAATGGATGGTTACGGTGTGTGGTTACAATGGGTGGTTACGATGTGCGGTTACAATGGGTGGTTACGACATGTGGGTACAATGGGTGGTTACGATGTTTGGTTACAATGGGTGGTTACAATGTGGGGTTAGAACCTCTTGCATAATATTCACATTTCAACCAAAATATGTTAAACAATAAAAGTATTATATATAATGCTTCAATCTCATCCGAACAATCCCAAAAACAAATTTTAAAGTAAAAAATATAAGACTTTAATTCCAGCAGAAAATTTTGAAGATAATTTGTGAAAATATAATGCCAACCGCTTACATAGTTCGTCTATGATACCGTTAAACTGTTAAAGCTGGAACGTTTTCAAAAAATTAGTTTGATGCCAAATTTTGACTTTCCCTTGCTTGCACTAAACCAAGGAGTTGTTTTTTGATTTTATCTCTAAAACATGGAATTTAGTTTTTAAATTTCGACAAAATTAAATTCTGAAATTAAATATTTACCAATTTGGACCCACCAAAATGTATTTGAAAAATAACAGCTGAATTTTAAATATCCTCTAATTCATTTTTAGGAAATGCTTGTTCTTCTCATCATTTAATTTTGTTCCCAATTTAATTAAAAATCGAGACCAGTTTTCTTGCATTCTGGTGTTCTCTCCAAAATTTCGTTTCAAAATTTGGACAAAGTTGTTAAAATAAACGTGTGTCGAATTGGATGCAATACGATCTTTCAAAAATATTTCTCAGATTCATTTGGGAGAAAAATTCTTCTCTTATTCACCGTTTAATTTTGTTTCCAATTTAATTCAAATCCGACATCCGTTTTCAACAGATTACAGTCTTCGAATTTTGGACAAAATTGAAAAATTCGAAAAATAATACATAGATTGAATCTTACTCAATTTTTAAACATATTTTTGAAGCATATTCAAATCCAGGTTTCTCCACGCCATTTATATTTTTTTCAAAATATAAAACAAAGTTGAGATCAACCTTACATTTACAGTTGGGTTGGGAGTGTTACCGTCGCTGGGAGTCATTCGATTGCAAGAGTCTCCAAATCAACAATTAATGCATTTTTGAAGGATTCAAATAATTGTCATACTTCTTGCTTGCCATACACCTTTTTGTCGATAAATCACCGATCTATTGTTTCCGTATCCTTAAGCTCAGGTTCAAGCTCAATGCCGAATATCTACATCAATTCCATGTATTTGTCTAGTCTGACGCCTAACACGCCTTCTGTGCCTCCTGACACTGCAATGTTAAGGTTTATGTCAAAAACTGTATCAAGCTCAGCCGCCCTGAGCACGAGCACTCGACATATCGTATGACAAGTGAAGGTATCTGAGAATGCAAGGGAACAATGACTAAATCCTGATAGATTGGGATTACTCATATAGATTCGTTGACGTTTGAACAAGACATCCGGCACATGAGACCCTATTGTTCACTACCACACTTT
>JAQFXZ010002029.1:0-10393 GCA_034694025.1 Ceratophysella scotica | reverse complement strand
CTTCTTCGCAAATGCATCTTTAAAGTGCTTCGGCGTCTGATGAAGATTTGAGAAGCTTATTTTAATTTCTTCCGAATTGAGAAATCGTCGATTTTTAGAATCATACCGAACGGGACGCATTTATTTTTATAAACATATCTATACTGCATTCTTGAAGAAGGCTTCCATTTTGACATTAGACAAGTTATAATTGTAATTATTGTAGCTTGTGGCATATTTTTATAACAGTTTCCGAATTTCGAACCTTGTCTGAAGTAAGGTTATCACTTTCTACCCGCTTTTAAACTGTGTAACTTTTAGCTCCACCCCGCCACGTGACGATTATTTGTTTCCCAAGATTTTCTAATTTTATTAAATTCTTGTTGTATCGCAGTATTTTTGGTGTTAAATACAAACTGCCATTTCATCCCGGAAGCCTTTGTTGAGAATGCAAACTTATTTATTGTAATTAGGATGATTGCAATCGCTACAGGTTCATGCAGACCAATATGAATGAATGGATGATGATTTATTTGATCTAGTCGTAGCTCTATTAAAATTCAGATTTAGCCCAATTACAAAGTGAACAAAAAAAATTGATAGAAAATTGTGTAGTTGAGTTAGGTTTGAGGAATAAATTAGATGAAAATGGTCATTTTAATTTAAATTTCGAATACAATTTATTTCTGAGTAGGTTACAAGTACGTTATAGAATGAACTTGTCGTGAGACATATTGATATACGCAAATCTAGAATGTCTAATTGACTATAAAACTGTTGAGTACGTAATGCGTGGATAAAGGAGGACGAACCCTGATGGGAATTGCTCATTCATCATTTATAATCATTCTTGTCTTCACAAAACTGACCTTTTCATGGTATCCACAGCTTAATTCGACTTATTAGTAAACATTTGGTTTTATTTCGTGGTTTGGGTGTGTATCATTGATTATGGGCTTGATCAAAAGATTACACGGTAGTCTGGCGTCGTTTACTGATTGTTGACCATCGCATCTTTAATCAAGATATGGATTTATTCCAGAAGGAGCAATAGATATTTCGTAATTAGTTGGATCTTGCACTAATCAATTTAGTTGATGGTCGAATATCACAAGATGAGCACATGATTTTTAATGCTGAGCATCCAAATTATTTTTTATAATTATTATATTGCAACTAAATTGTCAAAACGGTAGAGGCTTCACGCAAATTAAATTTTATTACGAATAAATTCAATTTTTCAATCAATTTTCTGTTAGCAATCAATCCGGTTCGCCAATGACATTCATCTCGGCCGGCTGTGTTGTATTAATTTTTCATTCGCCTTCCGTGACTTTTGTAAATCTTTCTCCTTGGGTCAACCGCCTGTGAGGCGTTCATACGCGAATATTGCCTGGCACTACAATATGGTGCGTGACTCTATGTTCAACTTTGATCTGAAATCATCAGAGATTCTTATGATGATTTAAAATTTGCATATTGGCCTTATAAATTCACTTCTCTTTCAAAATATGGAGGTGCGTTTGCGGCAAAGTCTATTAAAATCCTAGTTCCCAAACAAAGCCAGGATGTTGAATTCCTGATGGTCGTGATAGGAATATTTGTTCAAATGGATGAAGTAACCGGTTGGATCGTGCTTCTGATAGCGTCTCTGGGAGTCCCTCAGAGACAGCAACATGAATTTATTAAATTGGAGCAATTAAAGACAAGTCATGCATGCTGCGGGATGCTTCATCATGTGTGAGTGTGTAAAAATGAACGTCTGTCTACCACGCCTTGGACGACTACATATGTAAAGAAGCATTATTTAAAATTAAATTACGCTCCCCAGTACGATACTCGAATTTTGGATAAATTACCTACGCTGACAAAGCACTTGTTCACATGAGCTAAGATGGTGAAAGATTTGGTTGGATTCATGAGGATCTGGAATCTTGATCTTCCTGATGCAGGCGTTGCGGCTTGTGAAGTTCTTCAAAATTCAGAACCAAAGCGAAGGATAAGTTCTTTTTTTGAGTTCATTGCATTGCAACATAGGAATTATGAATGGGGCTTGTGCTGCGTCGCCGATTCGTTACTCGAGATCGGAAAGTGATAGTGTGTATTTGTAGAGTTCTCTGTCTCAGATTGTACGAATTGTCCAAGCTTATCCGAGTGATTTGAGTGATTGGGCAATGAAGTGCGAGAGAATAGGGATCGTTTATGATTTAATAGCTCGTGATGCTTGATGCTGCTCAGTTGGCTCAATTGAACTTCATAAATCACTGTTTGAATGCAATAATAACCGACTATTGATTTCTTGTTTGGTGTTTTGAAATTTTGGTAGACTGAAAGTGAAAATAGCAACCCTTCTGCTTTCACTATTTTAGAACATACAAAATTCTGATTAGCAATAGAGCGAGAACCCTGTGTAGATTTTGAGGTGTGAATTTTTAATTCTACTTTTTGATTGAATGGAACGCTGGTTACGGTTTGTGCATAAAGCCATTTAAGAAAGATCGATTAATTGAGAAAAACGAAGACATTTCTTTTTAAATTGTTTGCTTAGACAATTAGTAGGTATTTCAATTTCAATTTGATAAATTGCATACGAGATAAAAAAAAACGCAACTCCAAAAACCGCGACACTGATTCCTTTAATTTAGGTTAAGTTAGGTTAGGTTATAACGTGTAGCTGTTCATGGTGTCGCGGTTTTTGGTGTCGCTGTTTTTGGAGTCGCGGTTTTTGGCTGTTTTTTTGCGCCTACTATCAAATAACGCCTTTGGTACTGGTATGGGCTTTTACATTTCCGAATACAATCCTTTACTAGATTTTGTTGAGGAACGATCTGCTGAATCATGACTTGAAGCGACCATCTGAACCGAAATATTCTTTTATCGAGTCGACCTTGTGTTACGTCATATTCCCGTGGAATTTCAAGTCGGCACTTTGTGTCTGCATCTGCATTACAATTACAATTAGAAGTGCAAGGGATGAGTGTATGCAGAAAACGTGTAATTATCCCTTCTGGATATCTTGTGAGCACCATTTATTTGCTTTTGAAATTAATGGTTTTCAAAGTCAGACGAAATAATGGGAGTGCAGATGATGCAAGAAGGGTAAGGAAACACTTACTTTCATTTCCAATCAAAGGCTCAGCCTCTGCTCTACTTCATCTAATATGCAGATGACTCGTCTCGCATGCACTTTAATTGGAGTAGCTTCATGAAAATGGTCCGAGTTACAACTCTTCCGCTGACAGATTTTGTTCAGACGCCTACTGCCTCTAAAACAATCAAACGTCAAATGCTTCAGCACGGGCCACTTGGGCACTTCACATCTTCTCTTATTGTTCCCATCTTCTCATTGTTACTCGAAGCCTTCAATTTGTGAAGACGTGATGAGCTCTTGAAGATCCTCATTGTCACACTCCGTCACTCCTGCCCAGTAGGACCGACTCAAAACCATTTGTTCCCAATTAGGATTCAAATGACATCAAGACCAAGAGCAGCTTCTTCGAGTGTACCTTTCAAGAGTGGTGGGTGACAATTTCATGGGTTGACATCTGTCACGAGCGGCACAGCAGAGGAATGCTCAAGCAAACTTGCAAGTTTGCCTATGTCTTCGACTAGCGCTAAGAATAAAAGGTCACAGGCTTGAAAGTTGTCGGCGATATAAAAGCACACTGTTAGAAGTGTAGAATTTTGTTGTCAGTGTAAAACGCATGTCATAGGAAGATCTAACACAAAACACAATATTGCGATAGAACTCGGTTTTCAGTATTGCAACTGCGTCTGCGTTACGCGGCTTCATTTGCAGTTTTAGCGATGCGAGTTTTAATGGGATTCTTTTTTGTATTTTTCTGTATATGGGATGTTGGGAAACACTTGCCTTCGTGTAGTTGATTATGTGCAGGTGTCGCGTGTTAATTGTATTGACCTCATCGAAATGGTTAGGTAATTATTTGCATTTTTAAAGTTGACAATTTTCGGGAATCTGGATTCGTAGTTTTTAATCGGGCTTGAACCACACACACAGGAATGGTCTGCTTACTAGCCGCTAGCGCTAATTTTTCTGAATCTTGCCAGAAGCATGAATCTTTGGAAAAATTGAAAAAATTGAAACAATATTTAACACGCCGCATTTTTGATATAAGATTTATCATGGAGATCCATTGCATGCATTATTACCCGCATTAATGAGACAAGACGCTGCAAATAACGGATACAACCAATTCTCCATAAGAAAAAATGATTCCATGTCCAAGTGGCAAAAGCCTCATTGGCTAAATAAATCGTGAAACATCAAGCCCGATTGGCGAAACGACTTTTACCAGAGTGGCGGAATTAAAAATGCGAATTTTATTGATTACCTTTTTGGCGAAAGACAAAATCGGGCGAAGAATTGATGTAAAAATCATTCAACAATCCAGGGTTGCGTTTTACATTACATAGTGAGACGATATTAACCACATCTTAAAATGTCTTTTTTTTAGCTCTTTCGCGATATATTGTACAGAGATTTTGAAAATGCTTGTTGATGTCTCTGTCTCTACATATAACTGGTTATGCATGGCCCAACTATTGTCCGCTCAATTGTCGCTTTGCGAAATATTTAGGCTTTTGAATTGAAAGGTTTGCATTAGGTGACAGAACCCTTGTCAAAGTGCATATATTCCTATCTTTACATGAAAGGAAGGTATATTTTACGTGCTTCACCCGTCTTACCCAAATGGCGAAAGATAAGAATTCTACATTTTTTTGATCTTGCTCACCACCCTGAGTGGCGAAAAGTAGCTCAGTTTTTGGAGTCTAGTTTTCGCCACTCGGGTAAAACATCAATTTCGCCAACTGGGCTTTCGCCATTTGGACCGACAAGGGAAAAAATCCCTTACTGTTTGCATAGCCGTTTTCTATTAAAAAAAATGAATAAGGACTGAAATTAGAACCCTTCAGGAGGCTTTTTTTTAAACAGTAAGCACAGAGCGCGGGATTTTCTTACGGAGAATTAGTTATCGCCGCTCGCCGCTATTTTGATCGGATTGATGCAGGTACGAGATTACGTAGAGTACCTTGTGGCTTGTGTTATATTTGCATTTATTTCGAAAATGAGCACTAAAACATGTGATTGTATCACTACTTTCTCCACTGAATACTGTATGCCTTATTCCACACATGTCAACAGTGTAAAAACCCAAGTTGAGCCGAAATTGTGAATAAGCAAATGCGCCGAAAATTCTTCCAACCATTCGATTGACACTGACAAGGAATTGGTTCAAGATCTTCCCATACGCCCTAGAATGATCCGAGTTTTGATCTGAGTTTATTGTTTTCCACGTATCATCCTTAAGTCAGAGCTAGCTGTAAATGACTCTTTGGCCTGATCTTCCTTTTCTGGGCAAGGAACCTTGAGCCGAAGAGCAAGCTAGGTTGTCATTGTCGTCCACTCATCTTAATTCCAATCCAATCAGTAGTTTATGACCCTGAGTCTGGAATCTATTCAGAGGAGAATCTCGACCTAGGATTATATAAAAGGATGCATGGGAAGGAACCAGCATAGCACAAGCGTCTGTCTCGGATTAACTCAATAGAAGCTTCTGCTTTTCATCCCAAAAACAATGGAGTACTTCACAAGACCCTGCCAAAGCCTTTGTGCCCGTAATTGGAAAGATTAACAAATATAAAAATAGTATTTTTTTTATGACAGTAACGCTTTATGGATTCTCTGTGTTTTGATTAGTGCTTGCTGACACAGATATGAGTTTACTCTCAGATTAATTACGGTGGTTAAGTTTAAAAATGATGCTTGTTTGATTTCTTCATCCGCATTCAAGTACACGACTTTGTTACCAGGTGCGAAATACGCAGGTTTTCGTTTTTCCATTTTCCAAGTTTCTAAGCAAAATTAAAATTGGTATCAAAATCAGTATCAAAATCCTTATCAAATTCAAATAAAAATTCAAACTTGTATTAAAATTGGTATCAACATCAAATGCAAGTTCAAGCTGGTATCAAAATCGGTATCATAATCAAAGCAAAATTCAAATGGGTATCAAAATCGATATCATATAATCAAAGAAAAATTCGAAATTGTATTGAAATCGGTATCAAAATCAAAGACAAATTCAAATTTTTATTAAAAGTTGTATCCGAATTCAAAGAAAAATTCAAATTCGTATTAAAATCGGCATCAGAATCAAAGACAAAATCAAATTGGTTTGTATAAACGCGCAAAATTGTAGTATTAGAGGGCAGGGTTCATGAAACATTTTATTATGTGCAAATTTAATACCAAAAATGCCAAGCGTTATACGCGGACTTTTGTTTTGCAGAACCAATATCCTCCTGTTTAACCAAAAAGTGTAGGGCTACATTTATGATTTTTACACACCCAATTTTAACATCGCACAACTTTTTAATTTTCATTTGTAACTTTTCTTAAGCCACATAATGCTGGATTTTAGTTGAGAAATTCGATTTATCAGGTTTAAGATCATCATATTAATGATTTTTGAGTTCCTGATGTCAATTTATTTCATTGATATGAATCTTTTTCCGAATTAAACATCACGTGTTCACCGAGTCAAACTTCATATAACAACTGAGAGCTTTCTGAAGTTCCTAACGTAGATTGTGCTACAATTTGGGATGCTTGGATTTGTAGCGAGATAATTTCTGGTTTAGGTGACGTGTAAATACTCGAGTGCAGTATGCAAATGCAGCGCTCGTTACCCTTTTGGACCCAGAGAATAATTGACAAGGTTTAGTGACAGTGACACAGCAGGGGATGAGAAATGTGCAGCTTGGAGCGAGGGATATTATTGACATAATCCTGGGAGCATATGTGTCTGTATATGGAATGGACTTGGGAGCACAAGAGCCTTTCATGACTCAGTCGAGTTAATCCACATCCACATGAACTCATGAACATGACATTTCTAGAGTGACCACCAAGTCAGGCTCTGTAGACTCAGAACTTAGCTGGGGTTAGCTCATGAAAAGGAAAGTGTTGAGGAGGTAATTACGTGCAGAATAATCCCAATGTCACTCCTGTCCACTTTGCATACGGGACTGAATGACGTTCGAGTAACGACTCGACCTGCCTCTTCAGCCCATATGTGTTCTTCACTAGTCAAAAATGCTCATTTAATTGGAATTTGGAGTATGTAATTATGCGGTTGTTTATTGCTATTCGTTTACTTTGAGATCCACTTTGTGGTGGAATGGACAATTAAGCGTGAGAAAAGTCTTGAAGAAGGTGCGGAACAGCCTTCCCAGCCTATGTATTATGATATGATGACTTATTTATTACCGAACTCTTTGTTTTAAACAGGTAACCTGGCTAATCGGCATACTCCTGTGCTTCGTGAGTTTAGGCCTTGGAAAAGTGGTGGGGTCGGAGCGAAATGATGTGAACCAAAATGGGACCGTGTCCGTTGTCAATATTCAGGATTTGAATAAGACACAGTATCTCAATCAAAATTTCCGTGCGGGTAAGTCTCTGGTTGATTTAAGTCTCACTCCAGTTTTATTTATTTTTCTAAGGTTCCATGCCATATGGGCCACAATAAGCCAAAACACCCAAAAGAATCAAAAAATGGACGAAAACCTAATCAAACTTAAGCAAAACGACAGTTCACTTGTTCCGCGCTGTGCAGAACCTAACATAAGCTAAACCTCATCCATTTGTCCGTTTCGTCTGAGTGTTTATAGCTTTGGCCCTTTTTGGGTCTTATTGTTTTGGCTCTTATGGCGTAATTCGTTTTCTAATAATATCAAAGTATCGAAGCAGTTCATTCTTAATTGCAATAAATCTGTCCTTAAAAGCCGTACTTATTTTATTTAGTGCAGTGTAGACCTATTTCATGAAAGTATAATTTTTTGGCTAGTCTTTATTTAAAAAAATCAATTATTTAAAATTTCGATATGCAGAATTGTATTTTGAATCACTTGCGAAAGAATTTACAAAAGAGCATAAGGTAAATACCCCCATGCAGATTCGACTGTTGTTCTTGTTTGCGGATTTGCCGATTTTTTCAAATTCAATTCGAAATTTTACGAGTAAACATGAGTCCACCTGGCAGTTAAAATTATGAAAATAAGCCTTGTATCTTTTTAAATTCAAATAAAACATACAACTGACCAAGATTTTAATTTTGCAGGAAGCTACAACTACGGTTACGATATCAAGCCCGATGGACCCAATGGCCAATTCCATCACGAGAACAAAGCAGAAGATATGGTCGTCTATGGATGCTACGGATACATTGACCCGAGCAACAACCCGCAAATTACCTATTACGTTTCTGACTCTTGGGGCTACCGACCCGTTCCGGTTGGACATCCCACCAAACTATTTTTTCCAGCTGACCATCCGGAAGGATCAACTGAAATGAAGGGGATTGAAAGGCAATGGGTGGAACTGGAATTCCCGAAACAGTGTGCAAATTATGAGCAAGAGGCCCTCGCCCAAGTGGAGTCCAACAATCCGAATCCGTTGACCCGAGTTTCTCCTCCATTGAATTTTATTCCTTCCGCTGCACCTTTTATTCGAGGACCTTCCGGACCACCGATTTCACTGGCTACACCTTACAAACCAGCTGGACCCCCAGTTGCTGCTGGTGGTTCAAATATTCGTAAGCTCAGAATTTTGATCATTAACATTGCTTTGGTATTTGGTAATATAATCTTAATTTTTAAATTTATTGCTTTCAGCTGGAGTTCCTGGAAAACCAGGTAATATTCTACACATTTTTTAATTTAAGTATCTGAATTCGTACGCAAACGATCAAATTGTTAACAATAAAAATATTTGCAGGTGGACCTGGTAGTCGCACTTCAGGAGGATATGGAGGTGAAGGTGGATCTGGTATGCAAATTATAGAGTTAATTTTTTATTTTTTATTTGTATTTGGCGTATATTCCCGATTTTATTTTACCCTCAATTCACTTTTCCAGGAGGCCAAGTAAGCGGAAGCGCTACAGCACATGGCGGACGAGGTGGCGATGGTGGACACGGTGTGTGATGAGCAGTTTTTCCAAAGACACGATAGTGCGAAAAATATGGCCCACAGAAAATATAATGGTAGTATTTCATTTTTCTCAGGCGGCAGTGCAAGTGGAAGTGCTACTGCAAATGGTGCTGGTGGTGGAGCTGGTGGAAAGGGTAAGAGCTTCTTGCTGGATTTAAACTTAGGAAATTTAATATTCAAATTGTGTTCCTAATTGAATTTTAACCGCACACAGGTGGAAACGCAAGCGGAAGTTCAACAGCAAACGGGGGCAATGGCGGTAAAGGTGGAGATGGTATGTTAATTAGCATACGGTATTTGGGCTTCGTTTCTCGACCAGTTCGAAACGTTTTTGTTTCATGTCTAGTAGGTATTCAAAAATAAATTGTAATTCCAGGCGGAGATGCTAGCGGAAGCTCCGTGGCTGACGGAGGCTATGGAAGTGCAGGCGGAAATGGTAAGAATCTGTTGTAAAATCAAACCTCAAACAAACCTCAAACTTAGGTTAGAGTCTCGTAAATAAAAACCTACTCCATATTCATTCGTCAACTCTTAATTGAATAGGAGGAACTGCCAGTGGAAGCTCGACGGCGAGCGGAG
Organism: Ceratophysella scotica; assembly: GCA_034694025.1. Taxonomy (NCBI): domain Eukaryota; kingdom Metazoa; phylum Arthropoda; class Collembola; order Poduromorpha; family Hypogastruridae; genus Ceratophysella; species Ceratophysella scotica. The sequence continues at coordinate 824 of JAQFXZ010002029.1, read as the reverse complement.
GTTCCGGAGCTACGGGCGGAAAGGGTAAGCGAAACCATTAAGGGTCTGGTTACGTTTTGGACTCCATGTTACCCGTGCATAAGAAGTTGGATTAGGAAAATTGACACTCCTCAGTGAATACTGATCGTAGAATCTCAGGATTTTTTCCACGGACTGAGAAAGGACACATCTACAATCTGTTGGCCCAGTTTTTGATTAGTGGTCACTGGTCAAAAATTATTAGTGCTCAAAGTTTACTCAATCCAAGCAAAAGTTTGGACACCAATAACTTTGGTCAGTGACCACTAATCGAAGAACTGGACCGACAGATTGTAGATTGTTCCTTTCTCAGTCCGTAGCAAGAAACCCCATGACCCTACGATCAGTATTCACTGAGGAGAGTCAATTTTCCTAATCAGTGATTTTTTCGTGGTTGTGGGAAGTTGACCCATTATTTCGCCCGAATGAGTTGTGAGTAAGAGAAGAGAGTGAACACCCCTTGCTGAATCCATGACAATTCGTAGTGAGACAATTCATAGTGCGACAATTCATAGTATCCAATTCATGGTCGCGAAAATTCATAGTTGAGCCAATTCATAGTCGCGACAATTCATAGTTGGGCCAATTCAGAGTCGCGACAGTTCATAGTTAGTGACAATTCATAGTGGGTCAATTCATAGTGGGCATGCAAAGAAGGAAGGCAAAGAAGATATTGATAACTTTGAAATGTAACTAACTACAGTTTAAGGTACAAGCCAGCTGCCAGCTGATCGATGCATGGTTCACTGCACCTGGATTGAGATAGACATACCTGGACTGAGATAAGTAAATATCCTAGACTGGAA
>JAQFXZ010002028.1:0-10394 GCA_034694025.1 Ceratophysella scotica | reverse complement strand
CAGAGATTCTACGATTAGTATTCACTGAGGAGTGTCAATTTTCCCAACCAGTGATTATTTTGTGGTTGTGGGAAGTTAGCCCAATATTTCTCTCCAATGAGTTGTGAGTGAGAGAAGAGAGCGAACTCCACTTGCTAGCTTCACATAGCCAACCCAAGTGTGAACCAGCCCCTTAAGGATAGCTTCCTTCTACTGGCTTTTTTTCCAGAGCTTATGTTTTATTGTCTCATATAAGGGGATTGAGCATGGGAATTTTTACGAAAATTATTAATATTAATGTAAGAATTTGAATCGGGCCTGCTTTATGTGTTATGGGAATAACTTCAACCCGTTTTATGCTCATAACCACCTAACTACATAGCTCAAATTGAAACGAACTCGAGAGCATCAAAAGATTCGCCGTGAAAATTCTTCAGTGGTTTTTTTAAGTGACCTACTAGTTAAATTAGTAGGTACAAAGCCAGTGATGAATGCAAAGCGGTAACATGAATGGCAAGCTACTGGTAAACACTAATTATTTGATAGTTCAGTTATTATAAAGGCAGTCAGCAAGCACAGCGACACAAAAATCGAAAAACACTAAACTAATCCAGAATTTACAAAAAAATCCTAGGATTCTGGATTGATGTTGGTGCTGTGTGGCTTGTGGCGTGCCTGGAATTTATTTGTGAAACAGGAAGCGACACCTGTACCGGCAATCCAAAGATACGATTTATAATTTGAAGGCTGAGGAGGTAAGAATTATAAAAGAAGCTCTCGTTCTCGTCTCGACTCGAGGTCGAAGCATTACTGTATTACATAATTATTGTAAGTACATGTACATAAGTTTTTTACCTTCAACAAATAACTTGTCATCATTATTCGCACTAAATTGAAAGAAAGTTCTTACAAGTTTCCACACTTCAATCATCGGGAATTTATTAGCGAGAGCAGCAACAGCAAGAATCCCTCTCTCTTCTCAGCCAACAGCTAACTCGTAAGTACCACAGAGTAGGTAAGGTACCTACCTACTTACAGCTTACAACTCTTTTTTCTTTACTTTATCTTCGTCTCATAATAACCGCGACATCGCCGATTAGATATTATAATTATAACTTACAAAGGGCAAGCTACGCATTCCATGCATTTTATATTAGGACGCTGTGTAAATATCCACTTTGGTACTGTAGCGATCAGTATTGGTAATTAAGATCAATCAAAGATTCAAGATTCTTAAGAGGGAGGTGGAGCTATAGTTAGCCGTGTTAGCTCCCAAGCCTTCAGCGAATAGTTTTCGTGGTTTCTATTGGCTTAGATATGGGATGAAGTCAGTCAATGGCTACCCTTTTCTCTATCTGTTGTCTGTAATTTCCCAATACTGATGTAGTACCTTCACTATCTTATCTATTCGACATAGCAGCTTCAAGAGTTAGAAGTACTGGACGGTGATGAGCAGCTTCATTGTTCCGTTCAACAAGGAATCAAGTATCACAGCCGGAACAACGCTCCTCAGCTGTAAACCCTTCGCTTATGTTCTGAACACCACTTTGGCTGAAACACACTGTGATCACTGCTTCCAAAAAAGGCAAGCCAAAACGTCATTTAAGTATTTCATCACATATTTTACGAATTTACTTGGCAACAACCAAGCAGTAAATAGGATGCGTTGGGCTTTCCTAAAGTTCCCCGTGTTAATTGACAAATTAATTGTGATACTTCCGTCCGCTATTCTACCAATATGCATACACAGTACACAGTACACTATGCATTAGTAGAGCTCAATTGATTCAATGGATAGGCCAGGTAGTGGAAATTCATCCAGCGTAAGAATTGCAGGTCCGGGGTCCTTACGGTGTTTTGAACTTTCTTTTGTGGAGTTGTACAGGAAAATACCGATAGTTATCGATAGTTTCGTCGTCCGTCCGTAATGCCAAGATCGAAGCAAGTTCCGCGCGCTTTGAGTATTTTCACACACGGTAGTTTGTCACCAAAACTTCTTTGTACTGAGTGAGCCGAGTGTTGCGAGGCGAGGCGCTGTTCGACCAATGTTATCTTCACTTACTCGTTGACAAAAGTTAATCTTCCACCGAATTTGTACACAGCATGTGCTTACTACATCCATGTCAAGAGGGCTAATTGTAATGTAATAATTACCAATACTGACAACAGTGATGATAGCGGTGGCGCGAAGGAAACAACTGTTCAACTCTCAAGATGTGGAGGCTGTCAATTGGTCCGCTACTGCGACCAAATTTGTCAAAAACGTGGTTGGAACGACGGACATCGTTGGGAATGTAAAGGCTTCAAAGCGTTCGGAAAGCTACCCCCTCAATTTTCCCGCATCCTCTTTAGAATAATCACAAAGTTGGATGTAAGTTCATTTAAACTTTTATCAAAACGTTTATATTGTAATTCAAAGCATACCAACTTCCTTTGCTTTTGCTTCAAGACGGGTATAATTTATAATTTTATAATATTTTGTAAACCAAATATTATGTTGTTTCGTTTGACAGTCAAAAACGGACCACTATGACAAAGTTAGCGCAAAAATTACCCGACGCTTCAAGGATCTCATGTCACGTAAGATGAAAATACTGCATCCCTACATCGTCTACACTACATTCAGCATGTGCTCCTAATTTGCATCTGAAGGATACGAACGCAAACATATTGTTAAATTGTAAAATATCTATTAAAGATTACAAAGAAATTCAAGGAGATCCCACTAGAATGGAACACGTGATTGCTTCTGGAAAGGTCGCGGCATCACTCCTGGCTCATCAAAAGTCAATATCAATGCCAAATGAGTCAGAACTTATCGCCATTTGTGGAAGAGTATGTTTTTGTTCTTTTTTTTTCGTGAAACATGAAACCGCGGGCCACTGATCTTGTCCTATAAAGAAGTATCTTCCAATTCTAATTTCATGATCGAACAAATTGTATTTAACATTGAATACTCAGTCTAGCGGTTTAAAAAATATTATTACAGTACTACTGCATACTGTTAGTTGCAAGTCTAGTTGCTACAAAATGGTAAATACCTAGTTAAAAGAAATAGTTAAAATCTCCTCTGCGATACAAGTAACTAGTATTTGCTTTCTTAACATTCTATGTATTCCTTTGGATCTAAGCTAATTGTTACTTCCCTAGATTGGCCATAGTTTCATGTTCCACCAAACTCGAATTTGAGCATATTGATAGTTGATTCTTCCAAAGAGGGAAATGTCGAATCAGGAGCCAGTTATGTGACAATGCAGAAACTAATGCACTCGTGCAATATTTTCATAAACACACAGATATTCGTGAACACCTTCAGCATAACTGATGACGAACTTCACCAGATAGGTACGGGACTTTACTTGGGAGCCTCTATTTTTGATCACTCATGTGCTCCCATGGCCGTGGCTACGTTTAAATCAACTACAATCTTTATTCGGAACATCGTAGACTTCCCAGCTAGCTTGCCTGTAAGGAAATTTGTTCCCACATGCCTCACACTAGAGCTCATTTGCATAGGCCCTGGAACACTCGGGCTAATAAGTTATTCATATTCTAGATTGACAAGGTTACGATAGCGTATCAGGATACAATGAGACCCTCCGCTATTCGTATTTCCAATCTTCGGGATATCTACTACTTCGAATGTCAATGTGAGCGATGTGTTAATTTCGACTATGATCTTCAAATGACTAGAATCTTGTGTCCTGGTCAGAATGGCGTCTGTAAGAATGAAGTGAGCCTATGTCTTTGACATTAAACTGTTGCAATATACTACTCTGCATGCCTTTAGTTTAAAAAGAAACACTAATCTTGTACTATGGTTTTGCACGCTGGCCTAAACAGAGACAGGTCGTTGCCCTTGAGAAGTGTCCTAATTGCGATTCAGAGCTGGATGAAGCCTTTATTAAAAAAGTAGAAGAAACAGAGGAGATGGTGAAGGCGAAGCTAGTGGAAATGCATAGTATATCGTGTAAGATACCATATTCAAAATGTTTTGTTACCCCACAGCCCACAATCCATAGTTTGACATATTTGAAAACAAAAGTTTTAGATGTTTGCGAGACATCGTTGAATGTAATGAGATCACTCCATTTTCCCGACACTCATTGGTTGATGACTTCAATGGCAACATCTGCGTTTGATGCATCCATTGACATGCAGCGTTGGGAACAGGCTTCAACTTACGGAGATCTAGCTCTCAAGGGATATCGGTATATCCATATACTTGTTTATTCATTAGTTTATGCTGTTAAACATGGTTTGTTAATTTTGGGTTTCTTTTACCGGGATTGACAGGAAGTACTTGGCTCCTTGTCATCCGTTGATCGGGATTACCTTACTGAAATTGGCCAAACTAGCTTGGTTCAGAGAACAAGAAGCTCTTGCCAAGTTGTGTATTATGGAATCAAAGCAGATCATCGACGTGACACACGGGCCCTGCTCAAAACTTGCTTTACGTGAAGTTTTTACCCTAGCTCAGGAGATAAATAAACATTCAAAAAGTTGATCCGGTGTTTAGAGTTGTAAACTTAGCATGCAGAATGCTATCGTTTAGTTCTGACTATGACCTGCTCCCAGTACCAATAAGTCAAATAGTGTATCAAACCTTGTGGCATGATATGAGCCAAATGCGTTGAGATAAATAAACTAGTTTTGGTCGATATGTAGTTTTGAAAGCTTTCGTTATCGTGTGGAATTGTAGGTTCACACTTCTTCGATTTAGGTTCGCATCCTACAATAGTACAATGGTATCTCTGCTCTCACATCCATACTATGAACTGCGTCAATCACCAGAGCTAGTTTTCAGGTCAATGTGGCTATTCTGAATTCATTCAGATGTATTAAACTCATATTATCGTAGCATCATCAGTATTGGCAGTTGAGATTCGACCACTCGAGCGCGAGCGCGCACATCCCGTATAATAATAATAACGATGCTGACTGCTTCCCTTTGCTTTACGTCTACTTATACTTACGAATGGTTAATCACGCTTCCCATTTTACAAATTGCCTAGCCAATATTAGTTATTCAGTGAGCTCCTGTAAGGTGTCATCCATCCTCCGTATATCATGACACGACTTTAACCAAAACCGGACGGGAGAGGTATTTGTTTCACAAATGCACCCCAAGACGGTAGATGTTTATACATAATAGCAACTCAAATAATACTTTTCTATGTAAAAATGACAATAGTTCTTTTTGCATGAATCGAATTCTAGCTTAGTTTGATATGGAAATAAAGTGTTGCCTATATGGAAGAAACGGTTAGCCTGGCATTTTTGGCGAACTCACAATTTTACATACTGGCTCTAACAGATATACTTGTATTTTACAGTGACGTGTGCAGTGCTGTAGTTCTTGGTCTTGGAGTGAGCTTCGTTCTAAAACTTACACATGACCTGGGCTTGGAACCTTGCTAGAATGACACGCTATGTGGCCCAGTCAAAATACCTGGAACAGCTCAAACAAAATGATGACCTATGTGCTCAAGCTTTTCAAAAAGCATCATATTTAATGTTCTTTAGCGGAAAGCCATTAGTATCCACTTCCCTGGGTAGAGAACTCAGCCTCAAGTGGTTCAAACTGCAAGGTTAATCAGACGACCAACCTCAATTAGGAAAAGTTTAATTCGTATCACATCAAAAATTTGTTTGTGTATTTTTTCAGATGTAGAGGCATGTTGTGATAATGTGCAAAAATCCTCAGTTCTGCTTGGAATTGATGAATGCTCTGAAGAAGATACTGCCCTGTTTGCGTGTGCCGTGAAAGACGAGAGTGCTGCGCTATCGAATCAGGATCTTAAGTTTGTAGAAATGAGAAGAGCTATTCTGAACTTACCAACCAAACAATCTGCGTACCTTTCACGGGTAATTATGTAGTATCTGGAATATCCTTCGTAACGGTTATGATTTTTGCTTCATTGGTTGATCGCGTGGGGAGGGATATTTTTTTTTTAATATCCTGTCCGGAACATTTCTAGGGTTATTCACTTCTTAACTGGATTGACTCTATGAAGTTCTGTCCAACTTGTGCCAGTCCATTGACAAGGAATGGTTCTGGAACGATGCTTGGCTGTTCTCAACCTTGCTCCAATGGAAAGCATCACTATCCTGTGACCCATCCGGTGGCCATTACTCGAGTCGTGGATGCTGATGATGCGAAAGTACTTCTCGTCCGACAAGGAAGACATCCCAAGGGAATGTATTCTTGTGTAGCAGGATTCATGGAGGCTGGTATGGTGCTGAACACATTGTCTGCTACCGGAATGTTACGTTACTACTGTACAATAATTGAAATGTTAATATAATTGAGAATGTATATTATAGGCGAGTCTCTTGAAGATACCGTACGGCGCGAGATTGCGGAGGAGGTCGGAATTGTCGTTGGCAAAGTTGAATACTTTAATTCACAAACGTGGCCCTTGCCGCAAAATTCACTAATGCTAGCCTGCACAGCTAAGGCTATGCCAGGATCGGTCACAGTAAGATGCTCTCACTTCCTGAATTGTATGTATACGTATAGCGTATATAGACTCATTGACAAAACCACTTTCATTCCGCAGTTGGAAATCGACACAAACGAACTGGAAGATGCACGATGGTTTACGAGAGAAGAAATTTTGGGTGCATACAATCGAATTACTACAAACCCAGGGTTGATGGCCAAGAACGAAAACAATGAACTATATATTCCTCCAAATGGTGCCATCGCGCATGATTTGCTTAAGAATTGGATTGGCCAATAAATAGTTGGCGCCTACTCGAAATCCACGCGTATCGTTACGCATATCCCCTACTTCCCGGTTCCCACAATGACATAGGACCCAATACAGTTCGAGGACGCGCACCTTCTTTCGTGGATCATGTGCTGTTCAAGTAATACGCTATCACTACGAAATTATCATGGAACTTTTTGATTTGGATAAATCTTGAATCGCGTGATATTTTAAAGTGTCATTCAAATAAAAACGAGCTCCTCCTGCTTGTATTGTAAATTGGAATTCACATCACATAGCAGGAAAAGTCGCATCTGGTTTCAATTGCGTGCTGTATTGGCAAGGGAGGAAGCATTTACACTCACCCATCGGGTATCGAACTGTTTCTAAAGTGTAATCGTATGGGCTTCCGCGATACAACTTGTGATTTTCCTTGTTGGAAAATCTAATATGAGAAATGTGTTTTCAAATATGTGAGTTGGTAAAGGTAGAGTAATTATCCCTAATATTTTCCATATGACGACCATGGAGAACTCAGTGAATAAGCTTTGAATCTTTTCTGTGAAGTCGAAGGTTGTACTGTTCTATTGTATATTTAGTAAAGGAAGCTTAATCATTAAACAACGTTTGTTAAAATGAGAGCCGAACGAGAAGCAGCTTCCTCCGCCTCCAAATAGAATTAAATACTCGTCCTGACTGCCTTCAAAGCGAGTCACATTAGCCGAAAATCCAAATGGTAGAAAACGTACGTCATCAGTCAAATCCTGCAGTTAGGAATATAGATTGGACATGACCGTGATCAATCAAAACCTATTCTAGATCATAACGTATCCGAACCGAAAGGTGAGATTCCAACTTACCAATTTATATTGTTGCTGCACCCTAGTTTCCAGATCTAAAGCCGTGATGAAATGCTCTAGCTTACTATCTCTTTGACTTCCGTAACCACCAATAATTAACAAGACGTTCCTATGAAGAACTGAAACATGGCCTATTCTCCTTGCTACATTTGAACACTCTGACCACTGAGTCCACGTATTTGTTTGGTAGTTGAATTGCCAAAGGGCATCATCACACAATCGGAAGTCATCCTTGGAAACTCCGCCTGTCAGAAATATCGAGCTCCACTCCTGGTGCAAGCACAATGAATGGGAATGTCGCGGTGAGGGACTAAGACCAAATGATTGTTCGCTTGTCCATACCGAGCTTGAACACGAATAAGTCCAGCAGTCTCCCAATACCACCGTCTAGGTTGATAAATATTTTGCGAATATCAAAAGTCAACGCTAGTATTACATCTGATTGACCGCAAAAATGCGACTCAGGTAGTGTCATGTCTGGACCAGGGTTGGCGATAGCCAAGGCTGTTACCTATGGGTAAAATCAATGGATTTTATCAAACTCTTACTTCAACTCTTTTTTTAGTTTTGAGGGTTAAATATTTTTTGTCAAACACTTTTTTTGAGAAACAATTGCACCGCGCTTTTGCTAGTCAACGAGCATACTTGCTTTATAAATGTTTTACACTAACCCGACAATTATTCCTTATACCAGCATATGTTTACAGTTATCGGAACCAGAGAGGGAGTTCTAAATGTAACTACTCATTTTTATAGGTTATTGCTTATGGTGAGTACAGTCACTTTTACTTCCAGTATACTCGTAAACTATTCCATCATTGTTCGTTGTCATTAAATAGTACATGGGTTACAACCTTGACCCTGGACTGACTTCCTTTCCTTCAGGAATCAACCACAATTTCTGTCAAAAGCTGAATATGTTCCTTCCCATAGCTTCAATCAGGGCTTCATTAGACAAATTTTGAGGTTGAAGCTAATTGTTTATGGGTTGAATGGAACGGAGAGATGATTTCGGTAAGGAAAGTACCAAGGAATTACCGTTTGACTTGTATCTGTAGTTTTTCCCCCGAATAAAAATAAGCAGTCTGTTCCAATAGCGTCGACATAGTGAATCAGTCCATGTCGCCATCTAGGACAAGGTATGACGTCATTCTTTACTGGTAAATAAAAGGGGTCCGCTTGGATTTCCCCTGGAATGCTTGGACTTGATCGGATCTTCGGAACTGCAAGAGCCACAAGTTCGCAACTGCAAGGAGAGAACGGCGACTTTCTTCCACCCATGAAAACTACGAGCTTGGAGCTTGGAATAAAAACCAAAGCATTGTACATTCGTTGTAGTAAATCGTGTCCTCCGCTCATTTGCGTGAGTACTGAAAGTTGCCAATTCACATTTGAGAAGTGGAATAAGAAGATAGATGGATTTATCCTAAAGGTTGGGTCGGATCCCCCCACCCCAAGTATTGTTCCGGCTTGGTCGATTACAACAGCGGTTTGACCTCTGAGACATAAATCGTCGCTAATACACGTAGATATATCCGCACTACCGATATTTTTGACTGAATCCTCGTCAGTTTCTGAAAGTTGGTACTGAGCGTTGGAGTTTACTAGGAATTGGAAAGACCCTTCTTCAGACAATCTTGCTGTTACTCCTATTCGAACCGAGTAGTGCAAACAGGTCCCCAGCAGGGCTTCATACTCATCAAAATGCTGCTGTGGGTTTAGGATATTAGGAATTGGTGAGTCTTCCACACTGCTCAGTTCGAGAAATGCGTCCCAGACATTGGTAACACGGCAGAGAGCAAAATTCTGCGAAACAATACAAGCATTTTTGTATTTCAACGTTCCCCAGCCCGGAAACCGGGTTTTATGGTCATTAAAATTTGTTAAAAGGTTCAATATGCTTAGCTTAAGATTCAGATTCAACTGCGTAAGTATAACTCACTGCTCTTTTCAATTGATGTAGCTGGGCTTTCATGGAGCCATTATTCGCGATTGATCGTATTGGGCATCCCTTTCTTTTGAAGTGATCCACCATTATTCGTCCAAAAGCATCATCGGGAAAGCACTGTTCATATGCCATCCAAACTGCATTTCCAAAATTTGATGTTATCCAAGGAAGAATGGCTTCACTTCTTGATTTAGCCAAATAAGATTACTTGTTCAATTTATTCGATATACATTATAGAATAGACCCAGCTAGAAATTTTATGTCTTTAATACGGCTTTAAGACAGGATAATGCTGAGAAAGTCGCGTCGCTCAGTGGTCTCAAGGCGGTCTTCACAATACCTCAAACGCCTTTGAGACGTCTCTACGACCAACGGATGTCCGCCTTATTCGGGTCGACACGCCGTCTCAGTTTGGTCTTACCGCTACCGCTCTATGACCGTAGTGCGACCACTATACGATGTTCGGCGTTTAGTCGTAAATACGTCGCATTTTGGGTGTTTTATGCTAGGCTTAAGACTGCTTTACTACTTTTTGGAGACTTGTGACCTACATAGTAATATGTAATAACATCATGAAAGGTAAATAACTTCTTGCAGTTTATTAAAACGTAAACATTTGAACAAAGACCTTGGACAGGACAAAAATATGAATATAAATATGAACCATATAATATATTAGCAAACTAGTAAATCTCAAATTAGTTAGCAAACTAGTCTCAAGATATTTTATATAATATTGTAACTACCTCCTGATATCAAATTCAGCTCCGCTTTCTATTGTTGCAGAATCTACTGCAGGACTGTGCAAAACAAGTTGGACTGGTAGAACTGGCTGCTGGATCATTGATGAGTCATTTGATCCTGTGTGAAACGCTGAAGCACTAATTTCGC
>JAQFXZ010002027.1:0-10404 GCA_034694025.1 Ceratophysella scotica | reverse complement strand
CTATGAATTGTCGCCGCTATGAGTTTTTCGCTATGAGTTGTCGCGCTATGAATTGTCGCGCTATGTAATGTCGTGAATTCCTTTTCTACAAACTGACTCAAATAGTATGTAATGCATTAGACATTCTTATCCTATTGAATTGCATATTGTGAAAATGTCTCCATTGAAGCTCAGAGTAGACTCTCTTGTTCATACGATGACGAGAATTCAGAGGAAGAAAGTTGGGGTGAGGAGTAAGGAAGTGGAAGTGGGAACGTGGAGCTTGGAGAAGAATCGGTCTACCGGTCTACTTGAGTCCTGAAAGGCTATTTGAGTGAGTGTTCTGGGTCCATCCGTCACGCATCTCTAGCTTGTTTCCTCCTGTCTCCATCCTGTCACCTCCCCACTGCCTCTGCATCTCCGGACAGGAAGACTACTAACACTGGACCCAGTGGAGGACTCAAGCACCTCTCACACCCACACTTAACTCCTCTCCTGCCATCAGCCAGATCCTCTAACTAAGTCCCCACTCTACTTCCACTTCCACTTGTGTCATGCGCAGACCAACTAAAATTGCGGGCCGTGCCGTGGTGATTTCAAGATTCCAGATTTTATATGTTGTAATGTAACACTTTCTTTCTAAACAGCTTCGTATACAAGTTTCGCTCCGGATGCGGGACAAATTAAGATTCGCATCTGGATTAGTCGTGAAAATACGAATCTCAGTAATATAGCTTCAAATTCCGACTAGCCACCCCGCCACGAGTGGTGGTAGTCACAAACTGAACCATTCAATAAAGTGAAACTATCGCAAACAATGATTTTTGATTTCATTTGTGCATTGATTAGGTACAAATTTAAATGTGCAATGCGCTAAATAAAAGTAGCTACATACCCTATTGCAGCTAAGTAACTCAATTTTAATACGTTCAAGAGCAAGTTATTTCAGATAAAATATGGTCCAAGTGACTTCAAATGCAAATGCATTAACTGAGTAGAGTAGGGAGAATATTGAAAATGTGGTAAGTAGTGATGTTGATTTTGTCGCGTAATGTAGGACCATTTTGTGCTGATTGATTTAGTATACCAGAGTCGTACAAGTTTTATGGTTGGAATGAAATGTCTAGAAGCCTGTGTTAGAGATTGAATAGAAAGAACGGTCAGCCAAATGTTTTTTCCCATGCAATACGGGAAGGAGCTTGTCTGCTGAATAATAGAGCGAAGACTACTCCTAGATTTGCACAACATTGAGGTGGGAAGTACGAGCTAGTTTGCCTTCCTGTTCCAAACTGCCGTGCAGAAAGTATCCTGTGACAATTCGAAGCAGTTATTTGGCAGCGGGGTTATTTGGGACACAAGCTAGTTAGTTCTGTGGCTTCATTTGAAAAGATGCAACATTTGATGTACTAACTATCCTATATGTAAAATTCCACATGACTAGGTTGAAGTAAGTCATTTAAGCCCAATCTTATCTAACCTTTCGGCCTGTTAGGTCGCAACGGCAAAACCACATTGGAAAATCATAAATTCGAGGAATTGCTTTAAAAATAAAAATAAAAGAGTCAATTGGGGAAAACGTGTTATGTTTTTGTACGCTTTTTACCTAGTTGCAGCATTAGAAATGAAATTTTCTAGTCTAGAAATATGAAAAACAACACAGCTACCCTAAATATTCTTTTCAACCACGATTCTGCCAAAAGGAAAGGTTTGCAAAAATGGCAAAGCGTTCCGGGCATAAGCGTTGCTTCGGAGGTCCATGTTTGTACCTGAATACTTTACTTTGTTGCTTGTTGCTTCTATTGATTCATTATATATTTTTCAGTAAATATATCCATTTTCGTTTGACATTTTAATCGCTCATAGTTTAAGACCTTAAAATGAATTCATACTTGTCACAACTGCGGATAGATAAAATTGTTGATATTTTTGAGTTTGCCCAAATTAACTTTTTAAATTTTTTATAAGCTTTAGTTCAGCGAAAGGGGATTTTGCCGTGGCGACGCGTAATCTCTTCCGAAACCCACACGGTATTTGAATCTGCAGTAACCCAACATGGGCGTTTCCGAATGCAACATTTAAACATGCGGCGTCTAGCGGCGGCAACTAGCCCAATTGTCCGGCCCCTCTTGGCGTGGAAAGTGGAGAAAGTGAGTTGGTGTTGTGGAGGGAGACCACTCGCCTGGATTCACCTTGACTCATTCATAATGCATGGAAAGGGGATGAAGAGAAGAGTCCGAGTGACACTTTGGTTGACTTTGGACATTAAATGGGCTGACCTGTTTTCCCCTCCGTTCCTCTCGCACTCACTCAACGCCAGACCCTTCCGTCCCAAATCCCAAACTCCCCAAACATCGCTTTCTCCCACACTCGGCTTCCCTTCTTCGGAACAGAACGTGGTTGGTCGGAGAACATGGTTCTTAACACGGTGGTGGGCTCGTCGGACCGTACTGTGTGATTAGGAGGAATTAGGTCTGTACAAGCTCCTTTCCTGCCACTTTCCCCTGAATATGATCACTCCTCATTTGCTCCATCCACACTCCATAATTGGAGGCCAAAAGAGAGGAAAAGAGCCTAACTCCCAGTCCGCAGGGAGGGCAGAGTCAAGCGAGTGACTCAGACCTGTTTCTCACTTGAAACCCTTTCCTTTATTTGGTAAATGATGATTCTAATTGGTTATTGATTGGGCAAAGCGGGATACATGAGGATAGTTGTCTGAGTTTGGGGTCCTGTCGTGGCCCGAGTGGGGCGTAGTTAGCACATTCCAATATCTTCTTTCTGGAGGGATGACAGAATGACTTTTGGGAATGACGAGGAGCGTTCTTTCTCCTCTCCGCTCGCTCTCTTCTGTGTGCTCATTATTAACTATTCAGTGGAAGTTAGCGTTTATGGCTGGAGACATGAACCTTATTAAAGGGAATGTCAGTCAAAAGGACGCCTCAAAAGTCCAATCATTTACTCTGCCATTACGTGGCTTCGTTCCACTCAGAACCAATAGCCCCGCTCCCACTCTTCCTTTATGTATTTATGAAGCAATAAGGAAAATATGAATGGCGGAGAAAGACTCCACTTTTTATCCCAGAAACGTGGGAGAAAAGAAACCGGTACTAAACTTTAATTAAACTTTTTTTCTCCTCCAACTTTTCTTTCCTTGTACTTCCCAAACTTTTTATGCATTAATTTTCATACTTTATTTTAATAACCTCGAGTGAGAAAACTGAAGGCCTGCTCGTAAAAACTTTTTCACGCAGAAGTCGTATTCGTAGAGAACTTTGGGGATTAGCAATCAATCCTTCCATTTTGGATGGTAATTGGCATTTGTTTCAGGAATATACAACCAATCTCCAAGTAGTCAACTTCTCAAGGCCCGTGTTCCGTCTTGGTTCACAGAAAGCATGTAAGCTTCACTTTGGAATCAGTAACACGGGACGCGGGTTATGCAGTACGCTTACGCCTTCTGATGCTATCCGATCAATTTTGAGATAACGAGATACGACGCCTTGATTCCTGCTTAATGGGTCTAACAGTTTTAAACACGAACGCTCAACTGTGGCGCGAAGAAAGGTGATGGATGTGTGTATTAAATATTCATGTACAGACCGGCGAGTGAGAACTTATCATTTCACCGCATAAGATCATTACGGTACTTATGCTAGTATTAGGAGAGAGCAGAGGGAAGTTTTATCGATGCATTTATTATATGTACAGTTCCGAGGAAACTGAGATGTACATGAGATATCGCAGCAGAGGAAGTTTCTAAGCTTAAACGACGTGTTCGTGAGTAAAAGTCTCAAACTCTGCTTCTATTACTTTCTTCCGCGAAGCTCATTTTGACATCCACATGCCAGTTCTGAATACACAATTTAAACATGACTCCGTCTGAGTGACATGACACGAAATCATTATAATAATGAGCCTCACTTTAGCCCTAACTTTCAGTCAGCACCCGTGTGTCTTGTGTCTTTACTTTATGTATGGCATGATATACAAGATATCAAGTCCAACTCACTTATTAGATTGATTAGCAGCTCTCAAGGTGTGAACCATGCCACATTTAATTTTTAATCTCCTGCACGCTGCACGCTAGAACTATGCATTCTTTTGCACTGTGCAAGTCGGCCAAAAACCCGTCGGTCAGAACGTTTTTCGAGCTTATAGTTTCGGTTTTGTCTTTGAGCAAAAACAATCCAACAGTTTCACCAGTTGGATGTAAGACTCTTTTCCAACGAACGATTCAACTGAAAGGACCAAAGTAGTAAGACGTTCCTTGGGATAGGTGTTAGAAGTAATTGCTTCTGAAATTCCGCCGATTCGGGACGGAAGCATAGTGGCGCTCACTCCACACCTTAAATCAATTAAGTACTTGTTTTTATTGCACATTAAAAGTTCTTCAATTTCTTATAATTCAACGTGGCTCTATAATACCAACAAGAGCATTGGTAATGAGTAGTACTTACTCTATTTAGAGTTTTGTTTATTGTTAGATTATTGTTTAGTCGAATGTGTTCATATTGAGGATTATTTCAAATAAAAGACTTGCTTCAAATTAGGAAATAGGTTCAAGGCCAACCTGTGAATTATGTGTTTTAACACAAAAAAGGGTTTTGAATTTCACTTCAAAATATATTAGATAGATTCGCATTTAAGCTTCGAAACGCGGTTCCGCTGATTCCGGGCTGTGCCAAACGTTAATCGTTGTCTGTTTCTGTTTGTTTGTGTCTGCAGGGCAAGGAGAGTTCGTCTGGTCGAGACTCGTCTCCGCCGTCACCCCATCTCAATCACAGTTCTCTCGTGAGCTCCGCCTTGACCTCCACAATTTCTGGAGCATCTCCGTCGGGCGGCGCGGGTTCTCTCAACCCCTTCGCCCACCCGCTCTGGTTCTTCCCACCCTTCATGCCCAACCCCTACATGGCCCCAATGGGTATGGGCATGAACCTCCCTGGCCTCCCCACCTCACCCACCCCGCCCTACCTCGGCTCATCCATACCCGGCATGGGCGGCTCAGACGGTCTTCTGGCCTCCTTCCGCCCTGATAACCTCCTCCACGCTCACCAGCACCACTTTAGCACGCCCACCGACCTCAACCTCAACTCCACGAAGAAAGAGGGCGGGGTGGAGCCAAAGGCTCCACCGAAGAAGCCCTCCAAGGCATCTCCCAAGAAATCATCCAGCTTCTCCATCTCCCGCCTCACATCCCCTTCTCCTTCGTCCAACTCGAGCGGCGGGAGCGTGGCGATGGGTCGGAGCAACAGTGGCAGCCACACGCAGCCGCAGGGTGGAGAGGGCGGGAAGCGCGGGAGCACTTCGTCGCCTTCCTCGTCCAGCTCCCGCCGGAAGGCAGAGAGCCGTAAGGGCCGGAAAGGCACGTCTGACTCGGGTTCTGAGACGGGCAGCGGCGGCGGGACGGGCAAGAAGGGAAGTTGCGGTGGGAGCAGCAGCAGCAGTCTTTGTGTTGATTTACGAGTTTCGGGTCGGATTTGGGAGAGGAGTGGAGTTGCTGCTCCGCCACCTCGGTCGATCTATAAACCCCTGTCAGCTTTCCATGACCCTTCCGACGTAAATCTCACCCATTCATCTCAAGCCCGTTCCCCAGACAGTGGCTGCCTCGGAACTGGCTCGCAGGAAGAGGAGCAGCGGATGATAGGCGGGGATCAGGCCTCCTTATCCACCACATACGTTCTCAAGAACCTCCAGACCATTTATCAGCGAGTGCGAGGACGAGCCGAGACCTCGATCAATACGCTCCTGCCTCCCGTTCTCCCGCGGAGAAAGACAGACGACAACCCCACTCAGACACACTTTAATTACTCGCACCAAGAACAGACGCACGGACAGAGTTCGGCCCTGAGCTACCTCGGACAGGCCGGATCTCCGTCTCAGGAGGCTCGGAAGGTGCGGACGGACCTGGACATCAAGATCCCGCTTCCCAGACCAATCAAGCTGGAGCCTAATTACAGCAATGTGAGGAGTCCGGACGTGGCTCACTCTGCGTCACGTAGTCCGAGTGTGGATGGGGACGGGGACTCAGGTCCGAACCCCGTGACAGACCTGAGCGAGACGGAAGACGAAGGACGGAACGAGGAAGTGCTCCACGTCCTGTCCGACGGGACGGAGAACGAGGACGAGAGCCCCGAGAAGCAGGATGACAAAGAGTATTGAGCCTAATTGGATAAACCTCAGTCACTTCTGCCCTTTCCCCAGCTCCCGACTAATTAGGTACCCTGGATGTGATTTATATGAACTACCGCTTCGATACTGAGCAGCGCGTCAAGGATTGAGCGCAAGCAAACCAGAGGTTTATGCATGTTTCCGCAAATCAGTTGTTAGATTGTGTCCCTATAGCTACCCAATAATGTAGGTCTTCATCTCCAGATTCAGATTAGTCCTTGGGATAGACTTGACCTTGATGTTCATTAAGATGGTGTCGTTTGTGATAGCGGAACTAAATGCCCATCACTATCAGTGTACTAGTCAATAATGCTAAGGAAAGTACTAATTATGTTGGAGCTCTGGCGACACTCCGTCTCAGACTCCTCTGTGTAATTGAAGGAGTGAGAGTGTATGAATAAAAGCATTCCATTCCAGGAAGTGGTTCTCGTGTGGGCATTCCTGCCACTTGTGCTCATTTGAATCCCGGTTCTTCTGTCGCATGTGGGCAGATGGAGGAGTTAGTGGGAGAAAGTGGAAGAGTAAACAAGGGGCTGATTACATTTCCTGGATCCGTGGCATAATGAGGGACTGAGTAGGGGCGGATGGGAAGTTGATGATCGGGGACGAGAGTGGAGGCGGCTGGATGGCGTGTGGCTGGTTGGAGCTGAAAATGAGATTTATTTCCGTTTGAGTTCCGTGAGATGACACGTGACATGCCTTGTGATGATAATCATGAAAGTGGGTAGTTTTGGGGAACTCAATTGTCGGGAATTTTCTGGAGTTGATTTGATGGGATGTGCGCAACCGAGAAGTCTGTGCACAAAGAGCCTGGCTGGATACTGACACGGGCACTAGGCTTTCCTTCCCCATTCAATTCAATTCCGCAGGAGAGGACTCCGCTCTTCTCTGCCTCATATAAATATAAAAGTCAGGCCAAGCATATCCTCCGAGGGGAAGAACGAATCAAACATTTCCACTTACTTCTTCTCTTTTTTCCTCCGTAAAAGCAGCTTGTTTGCATAAAAATCAATACATAAGAGAGAGAAAGACGCCAGGAGCGAAACACACAATACAGACATGGATGTAGGACCAGTAGTGTATGCGTATCTGTAAGTATGTGGATATGGGACCGTCCACAGCAGCCACATATTGTCCAGGAGCCAGCAGAAAGTTGGGCGCATAAATTTTGAAGCCGGGTCAAGTTCTCACCTCGGGACTACGGAAAAGCAGCTGTTGGCCTGAGGTCATTCTCAGCGACCAACTCCATTTGGACTGGAAAAACCCTCGTTTGTCTCCTTGATTAGCTGTCATCGTCTTCTCGGCCATTCCCCTGTTCAACCCACCCAAACAATTACCTCCTGGCTAATGCTGAGGAGTCGAGCCGCTCCTATGCTAGCTGGAAAGATGAGGGAATCCGGGATGTCTCTTAATCTAGAATTACTTTTGTTTTCTGAGACCGACGTGGTTTTCCATTATTAAATGCCCAGGCGTTTTTTCCGTCATCCGTGCCTCCATCATCCTTTTCTTCTATTTTTTGTCTCTCCGCGTCTTCCCTGCTTCGTGGTCTTTTTATCTCCTGCCTGCCTCCTTGTTTTTCCTGGGAATATGGGAGCATGACAGAGTAATAATTCGTGCTCTTTCGTCTTCGAGTAAATTACACCCATTTGAGAGGTGCTCTCTTCTTTCTTCTCTTCTCCGCTTTCTTCGGCGCTTAATAAAGGAAAACTGATTTTCCTTTCACTTCTACACATCCACATTCTTTTTCAGATCTGCTCAAGACTAAATTCTTCTTTAAACTCAGAATAAAGAACCCTGAGTAATGGCAATGGCACCCAAAGACAGACCATGCATGAGTTCATGTTCATATTTGATGTCTTGCCAGGAAGAGAAGAGGTAACGCAGAATTCCCAGTCCTCTATGCCCACACTGCACAAAGCACGCTTTTAATAAATGAGTCAAAACTAAAAGGAAAGGAAATCTCAAAGCCATCATCCCCCTCTTCCACATCACACATCATTCTTTTGAATTAAAATGATGAACTACTACTTTTTGTGAAGACAAAATGTCTGGATTTATGCGAATCCATATGCATCAACTGGGAATTTACACCTACCATCCTCCATGCATTACCAGGATTACATTTCTCCCTGCAAATAAATAAGAAACAGCACTTGAGAACAGAAAACTCGACAATTTAGTTTCCGGGAACAAAATCTTCGAATTGCTCTTTTACTCTTTACAACGATTTCATGATTTCATGCGTCAAGGAAGCCCGAAGTCAGTGAGAAATCCCTGACGTGAATTTAATCGTAAATAGATTCCGTGTGTCTAATTGTCCGGCTTTTAACACTTTATTAGGGCTAAATTCAATTTTCAACTACCTATTTATTTCTGCGCAGGTAGCAAAATTAAGTGTGGTTAGAAGCATTTTGTTGCCCTTTATGAGACACAAACCATTCGACCAAACACTTTCCGAATTGAGTAAATCGTGAATCGTGTGTGTTATGCGCCATTTAGCTGAAGTTCATGAGTTCGAAAAATGTAAAATGGAAAGTAGTTGAAATGAAACTGATGTTCTCTACAATTAGAGCGACTGAATTTTACAAACCAGGACTAAGTTGTTCCAAATTCCTAGTTAAACAGCTTTCATCAGCCTGTCTTACATCCGTGCTAGCACTCGTATATCAAATTATGTTCATCAAATTATGCTCATTAACCGTTCAGTGATATACTGAACGCTGCATTATTACAGGATGGTGTATGTTTTATATAGTCCGGTGGTTAACCTTGACGCTTGATTCACATATCATCCCACGCAAACCGGATGCCGCATATCAGCTTATATCTTCGATCTTCGATGTTAGCCTACCGACAGTATCTGGATTCAGACTGTTCTCGCCGTCAATATTTATAAAATTGCTAAGGTTTCAATTGATTTAAAATTCACCAGGGGGGTTAAAGTTAAACCTAACTTAACTTACAAATTTTGTAACGTTCAAATTGTCTTATCTCAACTAAAATCTTAATTCTAACTCATTCATCAACGCAACTTAATTAGAAACTCTGACTACTTAATTCATTTTTTTGAAATGTAATAGAAAATTTGAAACCTAATCTTACAACGCATGATGGTATAAATCCCATTTATGGGTAGCCATTATGTTTATTATGTCTAAAAAAACAAGTCAATCTGATTCACGTTTGGTTAAATAAATAAATAAATAAATAAATAAATAAATAAAAAGTGAAGTTTCACCATTTTGAATTGACCGTAATTACTATCGTTTTGGTTCGGAAAATTTACGTTTCGAAATGAAGGAATTGATAAAATGAATTTTATTTATTTAGAATTATTTGTAGCGCTTGCAGGTAACATTTCGTTAAAATCTACAATGGATTAATTAAAAAAAGTACACAAACACATGTATGGTCGGAAATAGACGCATGGCCGAGCGCTCGTTTTTTATCAGATTAGGTAGTTTAAATTTGAACGAGTTAAACTGGTAGGCCCGGAATCGACTTAACCTAACTTAAAATTAAATGTCCGGCAATGAATTTGTGTTGATGTTGTGAAATGGAGAACATAAGTTCATAAGTTTCGGCGTTTGGGCGAACCAGGCATTACACAATACAAAATGGAAGCTGTCGTGAATGCACTACAACTACGACGGAAAGATGAGAAATTGTTCGTGTAAATGGGCGGCAGTGGATGGGACGTTATAATTCAAAGTAAAGGGTGAGGAGAAAGTGGAGAAAAGGAAAATAGAAACTTTCCTTTCTCGCGAGCTCGGATTCGGATTTCAAAAGTCTCAACGAGTTGGTACCTAGTTTAGGTCTAATAGCGCTGAAACCGAGAAATCCACTACTCAAATGAATCGAATCAAATGTAAACAAATGTTCGAGTTTTCGAATTCAGGCTTCTTTTCTTTTATTCTAAACAAGTATCTTCTTACACAAAGAAAAGGGTTTATGTTAGTTCTTTACAGTCGGTTTGAGTTTCATTTCATTCTAACGTTTATTTGAAAAACTTCACTTCCAATGATTCTTTTCTGGTACGAACTTGAAGGGCTTATGCTATGTAGCAGTCCACCTTGATAATATACTCGCTACGTGCACCTAGTGCTCTCAACGGTTCGGTTCGGTTCGGTTTTAGGGTGAAACCGAAGCGAACCGTGATAGTTTTTAGTAAACCGAAAACCGAACCGTACCATGACTCCTCCAAACCGAACCGAACCGAACCGTGGCTCTGTCAAACCGAACCGAACCGAAACCGAACCG
>JAQFXZ010002026.1:0-10405 GCA_034694025.1 Ceratophysella scotica | reverse complement strand
TTATATAAAAATGGTAACCACAGTTTCGTACGTAATATGGTAGTACACCTATACATTACAGTTTGTCGCTGCTATGCCTGTGTTTATCGATAAAATTTTTCAAAATTCAAAAACCTTTTTTAACCTGAACTACTACAGAGTATCCTACAGGTATGCCTAGACCTAAGAAACTCTGTTGCTGTCGTTGAACAGTTGTTGATGTTGATATTCTTGAATAAGTTCTTATAAAATTTCCAGGCGGCTATTTCGCCTCTGCAATTTCTAACAGTAGGTACCTAACGATACATCCGCCATCCTATTGCGCAGATTATTTTAAGTGATAAGTACGTCCGGTCAATCTAAGGTCGCATTATTTCGATAGTTCAGTGTGATCCTGGTCCTGGTATGAGGAATTATTTCAACAAAAGATCAGAAGTGATCCTGATCCTGATCTCTCAGGACCGTATGAATTGTTTCGAAAGACCAGCGTGATGCGTAATCCTTAACCTTACTGTTCTACATATTTTGATAGGTCAGTAGGATCTGGAATTCCCTCCTGCTTTAAACCAGTTATTCACGAATGTTGTGCGATTACTTTGCTATTTGTGAACTTTTCCGATAAAATCAGGGTGATCCTATTTGTGAACCATTTTGTTTCGATTTGGTCAGTGGTCAAGTGTGCGATTCTGTTGCGAAATATGAATTATTGTTTGGTCAGTCAATTCTGCATGATAAAGCCTAATCTTTGCAAAAGATCTCAGTGGCCGTTTAGGGCTCTCTGGTTTGCTAAACCCCAAACCCAAATCCAACTCAAATCGGAAATCACAACCCAAACCAAAACCAAACTATGCACGAAATCGTGGAAACCAGGGTAAATTGACTTGTTTGGTTTGTGTGTCCGCCGCGCTAAGAAGAATCGGTTTAGCCTCATTCATTTACCATCCCATTATAATTTACTAGCTGCCCACTAATCAGTGCTTAGCACTGATCCGTGTATTGAATTGAATTTTTCAAATATTATGTTCATTCCTTTCATGCCCGACCTAATTTTCGCCCCTTTAATTGTCCCCTCCCAACTTTCGCCCACCATATTGTCCTCGCCCAACTTTCGCCCACCCTATTGTTCCACCCAACTTTTCGGCCGACCGATTGTCATACATGCATATACATCTACTGCTATAAGATATTGTATCCTGTAGGATTAGGTTGCCATGACATTACGTTAGTGCATCATGGTGTTGACAAAGTTGTTGTGTGACAGATACATAGACCCAGGGCAAATGGACTGTTTGTTGTTTTCCTCCTCTCTCCTAGTAGGGTGGGTCCAGTAGCCTTTTTTCTTGGAACCGTCGTACGGGACCGAAGCTAATGTATCTAATGTCAACAGAATTCCTTGCCCGGAACTGATTGCATGGGAAAAGTTAACGTTGCTATGACATTCGCGAACTGCAGTCCCGTACGACGGTTCTAGCGCTGTAATGGTAAAATTGTCTACTGGACCCACACTACTAGGAGAAAGGAGACCAAACAACAAACAGCCCATTTGCCCTGCATAGACCCATAGACACATAGACCCATAGACCCACAGACACACAGCAACAGAAGTGATAATGCATAAATTATATAAATATTATTGAAAGAGATGAATTTTTGCTACGATATACGATGTGGCTTGGTAGATAGTACTTAGATATGATGCGGTGAATGTTCTTCGATCGTATAAATTGCTTCACTAATTAAATAAAAAGAGCTAATAATGTTAGGTCAATTTGCCGGAAGACTTTTTACGTTTGCTTTTGCATTGCACCGAGTTCTACGCTGAGCTATAACCTGCCCAATATCAACATCATTAGAGGCGGGGCTTTATGATTTCAACAAAAAACCAAAACAACAACGGTTGTATTTTCCTTGGAAAATCCCTCGCTTGGTTCAAAAAATCACAATTTTGACCCTGGTCGTCGTTCCTCGGACATACTCTTGACGCCAATTATAAGAACTAACTACATTTGAATCAGCGGTTACCTAAACGGCCTCCGCATGGTGCACAGCAGCAGTGAGAGTGAGCGGGGAGGGAGAATGACCACGGCCATTTACTTGGAGCACTACCTCGAAAGTAATTACCTTCCCACTGGTTAACCTTTGACATTCACAGTTTCATCTCTGCTCTTTTGATTTCCGTTTCTTGGTTTATAGTTCCATTGTCCATTACACAGGCATGAAAACAATGTAACTCTTCCCAAAGACACACAATCAATAACAAGTTTGTACATTACACTGTAGAGTTGTTCCAAGTTACAATCTAATTAGGTATTAAAGGTTCTCTGTAGTTTTGTGAACCATGCCGTTTGCCAATCCCGACAACAAAGTGATGAAACTATGGTGGGAACGTACGACTGCCTGTACGTGTCAAGTACTAAATACATTTCGTACCCTAGTCTAGAATCTTGGGAACCCTTGTGTCTCGTGACCTAAGTCATGCCACATGTGTGAAATTCGGGTTTCAAGTCTCATGCATCATACATCCACCGTTGACCGTTGTTGTTGATTGTTGATGTTGACTTGACACAAGTGACAAGGCACAAGGGTTCAAATTCTTTGTTGGTATGAACGATTGTTAGTAAGTAAGTAAAGTACACGTACGACATTTGAAATGAACGGATATTTCAGGCTTTCAATGTCAAATGTTCCGTGTTTGGTTTAGCGAAACTAATGCCTTGTCCCTGTCACCTCAGACCTCTTCACCTGTACACAGTTTACAACTCTGAGTTCGATTTGATGTTTTGCTTATTGTTTAACTGATTGACTGCTCTGAAAGACTGATTTTTCTTGCTGTTTAACTACATCAACTGATTTAAGAAGCAAAGAGGACTTATACTTAACTAAATTAAACATACTTTCAGGCCTGGAAAGTCTGCCGGCCGAGCTCCAGAGGAACTTCAAGCTAATGCGTGACCTGGATGGCCGGGCTCAGGGTGTCATGCGAGAAATTGATCATCTGGGTGAGGAATTTCTCAAATCAACAAACACAGCCACTGGAGAGAAGAAAAAGGAGTTAACTGCCAAGATAACTGTAAATTATTGTTCTCATTCACATTTCCTACGAATAGCGATGCACTTGCACTCTGACCTCCAAAGATGTGTACTCGGAAGAAAGTCTGCAGTTTCCACTCTTTATTAGACCAGAAACCTCTGTGATGAGTGATGAGCTTGGTCGTCTGTCAGTCTTCCTGTCTGTTTCAACAATTTTTAGTGCGAAAGCGATCGCGTGCCATACATTGATGTATAGCTTGTGCGTGGCGAATCCGGATGTGTTGGCTAAGTGTGAGGAAGGTCTTCTTGTTGCCATCGGGTAATAAAGTTTATAGGCAACGAGCAATAACGTAAAAGCAGGGTATCCAGTTGTTTTTATGATTTGGTTTTTAATTTGATCGGATCATACCCAACGTAAGTATTCAGGCGAAACAAGTGCGTTGCAGAAACTTGCTACGCAGCCGGAAGTGCAACCACAGCGGTTCGCGGTTCAAGTCTCAAGGTACCTCAGTCAGTTTAAATATAATCTAAATTGATGCAATTCCTGACTCCACAGAAATTCTTCAACAAGGCCAAAGAGTACGGAGATGACAAAGTTCAATTGGCAATTCAAACCTACGAATTAGTTGATAAGCATATTCGTCGACTCGACTCAGACCTGGCGAGATTTGAAAGTGAGATTAAGAATGGCACTGTGGGAACTGTCACGGCGGCTGATGTTGAAGCTTCCTCTACCAAGGCTGCTGCCAAACGTAAGAAATGACAGCAACATTATCAGAAAAATCAGCTTCATTTAGGAAGTGAACTGTATACGCTACTTTCAAAATTATTAGGAGGTCGGAAACGTGAGAAGGAACCTCCTTCCAAGAAAATCAAAGCGGTAGTCGAAGTTGAGGAGAAACCCGCTGCGAGTAAAGGCGGGTCTGCAAGTCCAGCTCGGAAGAAGCACAAGTCCGAAATCCAGTTGGCTGCTGAGCAGGCAGCTTCCATTGCTGGTTCTGGAGAAGTGCTGGACATGCCTGTAGACCCCAACGAACCCACCTACTGCATCTGTCATCAAGTTTCGTACGGACAAATGATTGCTTGTGACAATCCTGAGGTACGTACTTACTGCAAACCTCGGCACACGCCACGTCGAACAGTGTTGGAAAATAAATCCTGCATTTAAAATTGACATCTAAATTCTTTTGTTTTCAGTGTCCCATCGAATGGTTTCATATTCAGTGCATGGGCCTGAACTCCATTCCCAAGGGGAAGTGGTTCTGTCCCAAGTGTCAACCTTTCCGTAATAACAAGAAGTAAAGGCAGAAGACACTGTCAAGCAATCCTGTGTAATATACGTGCACCTAACCACTTTGGAGTGAAGAGTGTACACCGTACAACGTACAACACTATTTTTCTACAATCTACAATTTCTGTGCTAAAAATGTCCTTTTGTCATTCTTATTTTTCGTAAAAATCAATTTAATTTACTGATTCCTCGAGTTTTTGATCGTACTTTCACTTTGCAATCGATCCTAAGAATATAATACGCACTTACTTAAATACAAGTATTAAAAACACAGCAATATCAACCAAAACTCCCCCAAAATAAGAAATAAGAAATCAAAATTCCGTTTTGTAAGTACAAAGTACAACGGGACACGTGACACACTCGTCGGTCGTGGTTTGACGTGACTTTAATTTCACCTTATCTCGCTCAGTATAATTGACATGCACATGTGAGTCCTCATAATACAAGCTACGTTTAAGTCCTGGAAAATATCCTATGCAAAATGTAAATAATAATACTAAGCGGATCATCATCAGACAATGTACTTATTTTAACACTGTATTTCGGTTTAAGTACAGCTCAACGTTTGCAATATGCGATAAAGGGCAATTGAGTTTAAATAAACTGAAATTAATTGAACATGCCCAATCAGCGGTAGATTTATTGCATTCTCTTTGCGGTTTGAAATGCAAACACGCTTCGAATCTGGAATCTGGACTACATCCCTGCAAATTACGTTGAAAATTTGTTAAACATCTTGAATTGAACCGGTATTTCGAAAGTTTCATATAATTCGCAAATTCCACATCCTGCCCAGGGCTGGGCAAGATCATTAGAACATGATTTTTACAATCATTCGAACATGATTTTTACAATCATTCGAACATGATTTTTAAAATCATTAGAACATGATTTTTAAAATCAATAGAACATGATTTTTAAAATCATTAGAACATGATTTTTAAAATCATTAGAACATGATTTTTAAAATCATTAGAATATGATTTTTAAAATCATTTTTTACATGATTTTTCCAAAATCATTTGCCAAAATTACCTAAAAATTCGCACTTAAATTCTAAAATCAAAATCAAGTCACTTTTAGCCGTCTAAACTAAATCATCAAATTAAAATCAACGACGTTTTTTTATTTAAAATCGTGATTTTGAAATCAAATCGTGATTTAAAATCGTAGATTCAGCTGAAAATCGTGATTTTTCAGGTCAAAATCACATATTTTAAAAATCAAAATCCGAAAATCAAAATCCTTCTGATAACCAAAATCATGATTTTAAAATCATTGATTTTCAAAATCAAATGATTTTGTCCTGCCCTGATCCTGTCTTGGAATGGAACAGCCTTAATGGATGTGTGAAGTCATGAATTTGGACGAGGTGTTGCAGGCTGACACTGACAGGCTTTTTACTTTGTTTTGCTCAAATGTTACAAATCTCAACTCAGGGTTACCAATTTCTACTCGTGTAATTTAATTCCGTCCTGGAATGGTTAAATTCAGCTTTTAGAACAATTGCATTTTGCAATCCACCCGATTTTGAGGTTGATATGTTTCGCGGTACATGCGGTTTAGGTTATCTGCGGATAGAGTTACCGCATGCTCCTAAGTTTAAACTTGAATTGTGCATGCTTTTTTGAGGTTTAATTTTTTATTGATATCCATTTTGAGAGATTTTTGGGCAAAACAATTTATTTAGTTAGATTAAAGAAATTCCATCTAAAGGGCGTCGGTTGCTTCGAGCTATTTTGCATGGATTGAGTATGCAATGCACATCCTAATGTACTTCCTGCTGGAACCGATTCTGGACCGAGATCATCTGCGTATGAGAGATGTGCATATCGATTTCGGGACCTTTCCGGATTCGGGTAAAATTGGGAAAACGGGAGGGAAAACTGGAGAACCTTGAGAAAGGAATTCGGAGGCTTGATCTTTCTCACAAAACCCGGATAGCTGGGATTCAAACGTTTTCCGTGTTTGAGATTTTGGACAGAAGGGAGATAGGAAGTGGGCCATGAAGTTCTTCCGGAGATACCTGCCTTTAATATGCAGCGTCTTTAGCACACACTTTCTGTACCCCCGAGCCCGGCCCCGGTACAAGCCCCAATCGAACATGAACAGATCATGGCTCGTAATCAAGGTCTGGTTTCTAGGGGTTCATTCATTTCCTTTTCTGAAAAAGATTTCGCTAGTGCAACTTCCGGTCTGGGTCCGGATTCAACCGTTTCACTTCCTTGTAACCACGATGTGGTTGTCAGCTGTCACAGTCAAATGATAGCTATCAAAATAAATCTTTAATTTTTCATGACTATGCTGATGACTACCAATTTTTTCACAAATTTAAAAAAAAAAAAACTGCGAAAAATCATGTTATACAGATGATAAAGTTCAAAAGTAACTTCAAATTGATTGAGAGGAGCAAAAACAAACTTCAGCATTGGTGGGAAAAGTGCATTCAGGTCAAAGGTCAAATTCATGTTTTACAAGCGAATTCTGTTAGTTTTCAATGGGACAACCCTGTACTATGTGTAACACCGTTGTTCCTTAAAAGCCGTTGGCGGGGGCTTTTGGATTCAAGGCCTGAACCTTTCCTATCGCCTACTATAGAACCTCAATTTCATTCATAACCCTTGTTTTTTTTTGAAAATTTTGAGCAGCTATTTGATCCTAAAGCGGGTTTTTCTTAAACCTAAAAGTCGTTGTTTGCAGGTAAGCGAAATAGCTGCTGAACTACTCTTCCGATTTAGGTCTGCTGCACTAAACAGTCCTGTTTGGCTGAAACTGCGCACAGGTCCTGCTCAAAGTCATACACATAGAAACGCCTTCGTAGTGTCCCAAGTCCATACATGAAAAGAGCTCGGGCTTTTACGTTTTACTGATTCGAGTTTCTCTTCCGGTCCGGGTGCCCTGCAGATGTGAATGCACGTAGAAAGCCCGTGTTGCGCAATCTCGTTTTATTTTTCACCGCAAGCCGCAGAAACCCGATTCCTCCACGAACACGTATACGTAACGTCGTATGACATGACTCAATGGAATATTCCGTCACAAAGGAACAGCAGTCTCAGAAAACCAGCACAGTAGTCCTGCATACTATAACAGTTGGAAATATTCAAAAATCGAAAATTCTAGAAATCTTGAGAGAATTTTGACAAAAATAGGGTTAAAGTTTTAATATTAAAGCCTAATCGCCGTAATTGAAGAAGCTACATCACATTACAACATACTTATATAGTGAAAGTTAACGACGATGGACGTTTTTGGTGCAATCGAGTATAATCTTTTATGTTTGGAAACCTCGTTTAAACCCGTATGCCGACCATTGTTAACATTCTATGTAAGTGGGGGAAATACTAATCGATTCAATCGGACTAAACTAGTTGGGTATAATAAACAGAAACAGTAATTTCATACCCACCCACCAGCCATCAATACCGTATAGTGAAGTGATTCGATTGTCGGTTTGGTTCGAGCACATCGAGAAGCCATTTGTTGTGTATTTAGTGCAACACGGAACAATATCGACTTGCAAATTAAAATATTAAAGGCAAAAAATAACGAGTACATCCAAAAAGGTAAGTTGCTCAACATACTAAGGTCATACTTAAAAGCCGCATTCCATTTTTATATCCCGGCCGCCATGTTGGTGTGACTCGGAGTTTCACCCTGAAGGCTTAGGCTTCTTTAGTAATGGCCGCTGAATCCGCATCCTCACGCGTAGGGATGTACGAGAAGTTTGCCCATTGCCCATACGTTTACTATGGATTTTGCAGGGAAGCACGTTAAAGATGTAAAAACTCAACATTTATTAGCTTTAAATAAATAATGCGTAGAAATAAATTGGCATTAACTCAACTTTTGACATCAATTTGAAATCAGCATAATATTTCCGTGCTTTGTACTACTGTATCGCATGGAAATTGGGAATTCAACGTTTCAATATTTCTTTGAATATGTAAATTGAATAATATTGTAAATTACATTGGAGTCGAAATAGAACAGTAAAATTACTACATGCGATCCAAAAATAGAATTTGCATGCACGAATCATGAGAGTGAGGTTTGTGGTATGCAAAAAATACAGATTAGCATTCCAATTTTAGTAGCACGTGTGGTGAAGACGTGGACCAAACGTTCGAGCTGGGAACAAAGCCTCTGCATTGAGCCATTACACAAAATTAGCCCATACATGAGGATAAGGATGTCATCTTGGCAGAGTTTATTCGCAATTCGCGATTCGCGATAATGCCAATTTTTCACGTAACTTTTGCATATTGCACATGCACATGCCAAAGCGTGCACATACCTACACAAAATCGACGTCTTACACGAAGTAAAAAAAAAACGCCTACTGACATGTATTGAACGTCGCCAGACATATTTACATATGTCACCAGACAAGAGGAATTTGGCACGTGTTAAATTTTCAGCCGTAGACATAAGGCATCCAAGTTCAAATTCCAGAATGCTAAGTGTCAGCTCTCACCACGGGAGATTTAAATAATTTACAATAGACCTCGCCTATTTAATGGCCAATTATGGAAATGCGAGTACTCAACCGATGGACAATAATTGTACTAAGACTGAGGTCGCCATTCACACATGACACGTGTAACGTGTCTAACCTGTAACCTGTAACCTGCCCGTATTTAGCCATTTATCCAAATAATTTCGATTCGCGAAGTATAGGTTCATGGCTCGCACTTTGCATAGCATTTAGCAGAGATTACAGCAGAAGATCATTTCGTGCTTCGTCGCTTCCTTGTTCAGTTATATTTAAAATGTTTTTCATTTGTCCCTATTGTCCCTCATTAGAAAAGTGTGCTTCAATTTAGTAGTTTATATTCAACGCTACACAAAAAAATTGCATTTTTAATTCGGAATATGTCATCTCGCATTTAGACAGTAGGCTATAAATAGAAGTTTGTCGAAGCGTTTTGCACTTGGAGATTTCTATTCAATTCAAGTCGAAGTCGTTATGTGTATTTGTATTCCTATTCCTGCAATTCTCAAGGAATACCAAAGCGTTTTGCATTCCACATACCTATTGTTCTCAGCAGATTGTTAATCCCCTCATAATACCATATCCCATCCCAATTTTCAATCCTGTTCGTTCCACACGTGTGCAGAACTTGCTAAAGACTTTTTTTGCGATTTGGGCAAGTGTATAAATAGTAGCCCTGTATACCTGCATATGCACGATGTACGATGTACGAATAATTTAAACAAATGTTAATAGCCCATAACTTCGCTCTTAATCCGGGAGCAGCTGTAGCTTAGCAGCAGGACTTCCGCACTTGTATTAAAACTATCGACATAGCACAGTTCATCCGTTACTTTGGACGGAGTCCCTCATTCCAGATCCATAATTAAAATATCAGGAATTGTGAAACATATGCCTTCATCCGTCGTATCCGAATGAACGAACATGCGGGGCTCCCTCGCAGTCGCAATTCATAATCATTCATATTGGGGATGGGAAGTCGGATGGCTCATGTTGATGAAATAGGATGGATGAAATAGGTCAAAAGTTAACGACTTGCCAAAAGACGGATCTTTCAAGGCTGGGCAAGATACAAGTATCTTGTAGATACTGTATCTCAAGATACGTATCTTTTTGACCAAAAGTATCTTGATCTTTGTATCTTGTATCTTGGAAAAATGAAGTATCCTGTACCTTGTATCTTTTAGCAATTTTTGGTATCGATTTCTCGAGATACTTTTCATATTTTTTATGGCAAGTTTGGAGCTCTTTTAGTGAGAAAAAAGCACAAAGTTGAGCAAGCAGGCGTGATTCGAGACATAACATCGACGGGAAACGATGTGATTACGCACGCAATATGAATTTCACATTTTCGTATCATTAATTTCATTACCTTCAGAAATAATGCATATACCGGTATATCTATGTATGTCAATGCAAGGCGCTATGCTGTAACGTTACTGAATGGACAGTACCAGAATTTACCGGCTACGGCTCTTGCACTGACTAATGCCTGCTAACTCTAAATCTAATATTAGGAAAATTGTTGTGGTTTTTGGATGGTACCTTTTCAAAATAAAAATTTACTTAAATACTGAGGATTACTGCAAAATGCTGCATCTGTGCTATAG
>JAQFXZ010002025.1:0-10405 GCA_034694025.1 Ceratophysella scotica | reverse complement strand
TTATTTAGTAAAATATTCAATATGCAGAACATATGCAGTCAAACTTGCAGCCATTTACCATATGCTGATTTATGTAAAAAAAAAAATGCAATATGCAATAAAATATGCGGTAAAATCTCCTTATATTTTAGTCTAACCTAGCCTCATATGCGGGAAGCAAAATGTAACCCACGCGATCCAAATTCATTTTTGTTGCATATCCTAATCCTATGCATGGCATTGAGTCTCAAGCTATTACGATCGATAATTGACATAATTAGATATTTTGGTTGAAAATGTAGCTAGTTTGAAAGTTCTGTCTAGAAATCCAGTGAATTTTTAAAAAAAATTGTTGATGAAGACCATGCAAATATGCACTAAGAATCGAAAACCTCGAAATAGGCACTATAAGCAATAAAACCTTGAAATTATGCAAAAAAATCCAATATCAAATCAAGAATTCTCAACAAGTGGACCGTGGACATTGCCAGTGCTGATCATTGTTCATCTGTGCAAGAAAAATATGCAATCAGGCTTAAATTCTAATAATAACTCTAAACATGAAGGACACTACTGTAGAAGGAGTACTGGAGCATGGTAGATGGTAGACAAAAAAGTTTTAACATCATTACCATTAAGATAATATAAGAAATGGACGAAATATTTAGTAAATTATGTGTAAACAACAAAACAGTTTTTTTCGTAGAAATTTGCCGTCCGGCGTCAAGTGGGCGCCGTCATCTGGGCGCCGTCACTTGGGTGCGGCATATCTGGGCGCCGTCAACTGGGCGCCATCATTTGGGCGCCGTCATTTGGGTGTCGCTATTTGGGCGCCGTCAACTGTGCGCCGTCATTTGGGTGCCGCTATTTGGGTGCAAGTACATTTGGGCACAGCCACATCTGGGCGCAAACAAATTTGAGCAATGTTATGTTTTAGATTTTCAATATATTCAAAATTCCACACCAAACACACTGAAAACATAGCTAATGACTTCAAGTAAAGTAGATACAGTACATTTGGAATTTAAAATACACACAGAATGCTCAAATAATACTTGCGCCCAGATGTGGCTGCGCCCAATTATGCTTACGCCCAAATGTGCCTGCGCCCAAGTGACGGCACCCAAATGACGGCGCCCAATTGACTGCACCCAAATAGATCTGTGCCCAAATGTACCTGCGCCCAACTGACGGCGCCCAGTTGACGGCGCCCAGATGTGAGTGACGGCGCCCATGACCGCGCCCAATTGACGTAGAATCAAATTCGCTTTTGAAATCCGAGCATGTAAATGAATGCTAAATCCAGTCAAATCGAACAACTCGAAAAATGTGAAAAATGCAAAACATAGCGTAACATCACGTTAAAAGCATCTCCCGATGATTTTTTCGGAATTTCCAAAACAGATATTGACCAAAATTAAATAGCTGCAAACAATTCTGAATAAAAACGAATATAATATCAAAAATTATCTGCAGAAAGTCTCAAATAATAGTATTCAGTAGCAGTAAATAATAGTATATGGTGTATAAGTAATAAAAGTAGACAAATGCTCTAGAATTCAAAGAAAGCAACCAAATTAGAAAAATATCAACGTATGCACAATGCACTATGAAGTTAAACTTAAAATATGCAAAAATAAAAAAAATGTGGTTATTGGAGCCAGACCGATGTGAATCGCAATCATGGAGATCCTAACTTTAAAATTCTTAAGTGAACCCCTCAAAAAACATGTTTTTGACATTAGCTGAAATTTATGATGCATACATGATGCATAGCATATACATATACGAGTTTCAATTCAACCACGACTATAACTGATGATCTAAACTCACTACTCTACTGGTTTTGCTGGAGATTTGGGGGCACGCAATGCTGCTAGGGTGAACTGTCTAATTTGCATATAATGAAACCTGCACCTGGAATGTTCCATGATGTGCATTATTTATCAAGTGATTTATTTACGTAAGTTCTATGTAGCCCACGCAGATGAAATTGGCAGACAGGGTGGAAACTGGCCTTGTCAAATGTCAATGTCAGAGGAACCCCCATCTTCTTCCATTTGACTTTGAGCAAAAAGAACAACAGGGGAACCGGTTCCAGTTTGCAAAAAAATGCAACAATGCGTTTATTCAAAGTTGGTGTGTCGCTGACACGAGAGAACGCAACCTTGAAAGCAACTATCAAATATCCTGGTACCTACCAAAATATCACAAAATTATTTTAAATGAAACACTCAGCTTAGCAGAAGTACAAGAAGTATTTTTTCCAGTGTGCATAATTAAATGCACAGATGAATGTGAATTACGATACTCTTACTGAGCTCCTCCAATGCTTGACTTCATTTGATCTGCATAAATGCTGTACGCTAATAATTTTAATATTCGAAAAGTGAGAATCCACAAATTAAATGAATCTTAGCAAAAAAACATGTTCGTCGTCAAGAAAGCTATGGCGCAAAATTGTTTAACCCATGCTTGCAAAAAACTTATTCAATCAGCTTCAAAACGTGCGTTTTCAGTTATTCGAATATGCAAATGGGTTTTTGATTTAGTGCTTGACATCTCTTGATAATCAAATAGATTCACTTAGGCGAAAAACACATCTTCGCATCGTCCGTTATCAAAATTACATGATCTGAAAAGATGGTAATCGTAATTTCATCATTCCAGAACATGATAGCAAATTAGCGCAAAAATTCGATTTCTAGCTGATTGCTGAATTGTTGCCCGTACTAAAAATCTGCTAGTGAATCATAGTTGGGCAAGATCACTGATCAGAAGATCGAAATTATCGACTTTAAATTGATCCTGATTTTGGGATCTTTTTGAAATAATACAGTAGTCAGATTTTCTGGGTATGTTTATCTTAGACGGCTCAATGATCTTGAATCTATATGATATTTCCGCCATAAAAACGTTAAAAATCAAGATTTATACGCACTTCAGCTTGATTTTCAAGACGAATTCAGTGTTTTGTGATCTTGATCTTAAATCGTAATTATTTAAGATCGCTGATCTTTAAGATCATTTTTTCGTGATCTCCCTAATTCTTGTCTTGAATTATAGTAAACCAGTTTTTGATGTTTTCCCGAGCTACACATCGATTCAAAAATGGTCAAAATTTCCAAATATGAAACAAAAAGGTCAAAATATCCACTAAAATCTGTATGAACTTAAAACAGTTTTTAATGCATAAATGCATAGATATTGAATTTCGAAAACTCAAAGGTTTGGTACATAATACATTCAGGCAAGTTGCAAAAACTCTAGACTTGAGAAACGTCAAATAAAATCAAGCTTCGCAAAATTTTGACAACTTCAAAACCAAGTATTGTCAACAACGAAATTCTTGCACAAAACTGTGATTAAAAACTGCTGTAATAGAAAATTTAATTTTAGAAAACGTCAAAATTTGTAGCAAAGGTGCAGAAATACTGGAATATTCAAAAACTTCAGAATATGAATCAAAATTAGACAAACTTTCAAATATGCGTACATGCACAAAAACTATAAAATATTCACAAACATTAAATACAAATTTTCAGGGACATCCTGATTGCTAAGGATAGTACTAGTAGGTGTTATTTTTTTAAAAACACAGAGCACATGCACCAACATTAAGAAACAATTTTTTTTTGATTTTAGTATTTATATTGGTAGGTACCTGAAAATAACGTACATATTGCGAATTGCGATGTTTCAAGCTCGTGTACGTCTGATTCAGTAAATAGCGGTTCATAAATGGCAGCATTGGGTAAAGTGACCAGTGACCATAGTACTCTCTTATGATCACTATATTATTATTAGAAAATAGCTATTGCGCATCAATTGCGAAATTTGGGGCGTTCGTTTGAGCACTGAATCTTTAATCAGACAAAAGATATTCTCATGTAGTTTTTTTTATAGGTAAACCTATACGAAAGAATAGGCAGCATACAGGAATTACAGGTTCAGTTCTATAAAAGTCATTCGCATAATGCTCATTAATCCGACAAAACATGTAATTAAGTTCCAATCTATTCATGAAGCATGTCACTCAAAAACTACATTGAGAAAAATATTATCCCTCCTGGGTAAGTGGTCACGCTACGCTAAGCATAAAAACTGAATTCCATAGCTCCGCTTGAGGATGAAATCAGATATTCAGTGGAAAAAAAAATCCGTATTTAAAGATTCGTCAAGGCTACTCAAATCCGTAGTTTGCATTTGAACAGTGTTCAGTTATTTGCAGGCTATCGAAAAAAAAAAATTTCAGCTTCACAAAGAATTGATTTTCCACGATAATCGCAGGGATCTGTAATTTAAAATACGCTTGTGTGTAAATTTTGCAGTTGAACAGGGTTCTCAAACATAATGTTGCCATTTGCAGAACTGATCACTCAAATTCTGTATATCACGTTAAGTGCTCTGGTTTCCCTTTATTTGCTTTGGCCGAAAAGGCCGAGGAAATTTCCGCCAGGTAAGAATTAAATTACCCGAGTTAGTGTTCATCAAACTTTTAGTCGCAACTTTATTTTTATTTTTTCACACTAATTTTATTTTATTTTCCCCTTATTTTCTTCCTCATTTGTCGTTTGAATTGCAGTAAACGTTGATGCGCTACATGTCTTTCGTAAAAATTTGTAATTTTTATTGTATTTTTTATTTTATCAAAAACATGGAAAATATGGAAAATATCAAAGACGTGGTCAATATCTCGTCAATTGTGAAAACATTTGGCAAAACTTTAGTATATACAAAGAGTTTGAAATTTTCGAAATTATATGAAAAAAAAAACGCTGTCAGATCTACATTTCAATCATTTTACCCAAGTTTTTGCTGCAATTTAACTTCAAGTAACCCTCGTATGTTCAATTTAGGCCCGCAAGCAATCCCGCTAATAGGAAATCTACATCATCTCGGCACTGAGCCCCATAAAGAGTTTATAGCCTTGAGTGAAAAATATGGCGGGATTTTTGCATTTGATTTCGGATCCTATCGTGGCGTCGTTCTGAATGACTACAAACTTATCAAGAAATGCTTCGGGGAAAATACATTTTCTGGTCGTCCGAACCTTCGACCTTTTAAAGGAAGAAGTGAAGGAACAGCCAGAGGTAACCAATTCTCGAAATTTGCTATTTTTCTACATTTTTTTTTACTCAGCGTTGTGAGACTTGATTTTTGGTGGATGTGATTTATGTGATTTATGTGATATTTTGTGATTTGTTGAAGGTGTGGTGTTGCCTAGTTGCTATTTTCAACCTAGAAAGGCCTTCGACGTAATAAATTACAGCAACTCAGAGCAAATTACGAAAAAGAAAATATATCACACTGTGATTTATATTTTTCCAAAATATGTCATTTTCAAAATCGGAAAGTCCACTGCCAAATTAAATTACAGGAAATCACAGGAAATTACAAACATCTCAAAACCGCAGTTAGCTGTGATTTAAAAAAAAAAAGTGATTTTAGTTTACATTTGAAAGCATTTTTTGTGCAGGAGTTATTTTCACGGAGAAAGAGCAGTGGGTAGAACATCGAAGATTCGTATTAAAAAACCTTCGTGATTTTGGATTTGGGAAGAAGTCCATGGAAGGCATGATCCAGGAAGAGGCTCTGGAATTGGTGAACAGCTTCAAAAGTCTTGTCGGAAAACCTATTTCAACCCGGAATAAATTCAATGCTGGTAAGTTGCAATCCCCATTGAAAACACATTATCCGCAATGTGAGCCAACTTGTAAAATATTGGGTTTTTTCAGCCGTACTGAATTCTCTTTGGAGAATTTGCGCCGGAGAGCGATACGAAGTGGACGATCCGAATTTTGCTAAGCTGTTAGAAGGTGTTTCCAAGTAAGTCATGATTCAATCCCTTTATGTAAATTCGCTACGTGTATAATTTCTGCATGAAGGTCAAACATTGGTCAAATATTGATATACATTCTTGCATTAAGCTGGTTAGTTTAGGAATACTGTATACTGTACAACCATGCTTTTCGATTCTTGAATCTTCGTTTGACCTTCGTTTGACCACATGGAAGAGGTCAGAGGTCAAACGGGGCCAGGTCAAAGGTCAATCTGAATCTACATTTATATTTTAAATTAGCTTTCCTAGGGGTTTAGAAATCTTAAATCTTTGATCTGATCTTCCTTTTGACCTCTGGGATGGTCAAATGAGTCAAAATTGACCCTGGCTTTTTACGCGCAAATCGTGCGCTTTATGAGTTTACGCATAGCATAAGCTTCACCTGTGGCAACGCCCAAACGTAAAATGCAATTCAACATTCCATGGTAGGTTCAATTCTTTAAATTTGACCTATGACCTCATATTTGACCCCGAATAGTAGCTCGATTGCTTGGATCGTTGTAGATATACTGACACTATTGGTGAGAAGAGTTCAGATGCAGATATATGACACATTTTTTATAAATTGTAGAGCCGTGGCAGATACGGATGCGGCTGGACCGGCCTACTTCCTTCCAACCCTAACAAAAATCGCTCCAGAAAAATCGGGCTATAACAATTTCCTGAGAATGACAAATCCTATTGTGGAGATCGTGAAAGCCAGCGTGGAAGACCACAAGGAGACCTACGATCCATATTACAATCGAGATTTAATTGATGCGTATTTTGAGGAGATACAGAAAACTACCAACCCGCATTCATCATTCTTCGAAGCTGATGGAGGTTCCGGGCACACTCTCAATTTTTTTTAATTCAACGAAAATGAAAAAAAAAATTGAATATTAAATAAACTATTTTTTTATATTTTATGTAGAAAAGAATATGATCTACTCTCTCGTCGATTTATTTCTGGCTGGAGCAGAAACCACGAGCACGACACTTGGCTGGGCATTCCTTCTTCTAACAATACATCCCGAAGTTCAGGAAAAACTTCATCAAGAAATCAGAGCCAATATTGGTGATTCCAGGCTGCCTGAGCTGAACGATAGACAGAAGTAAGTACTTGTGACTTGTGAAACAACCCTCGTATTGGCTTACGTTCCTGGATTTGACAAATACATCTGTTTTTTGTACAATTGTAGCATGCCTTACACAGAATGCGTAATTTTGGAGGTTTTACGCTTTTCCGCAATGGTTCCACTCGGAGTTTTTCATAATACGACACAAGACGTAATGGTCGAGGACTATTTGCTTCCCAAGGACACGTTGGTAGTTGCCAACTTGTATGCGGCTCTTCGCGACCCCGTTTGGGGTGACCCACATACTTTTCGACCCGAACGTTTTATGCTCCCAAACGGAACTGTGAACCGATTTCATGAGGCACATATAGCCTTCTCGACAGGCAAACGAGTTTGCTTGGGTAAATTTTTTACTTGACTGGGTTTAGGCTTGTATGCACTATGAAGGTGTCCAATTCCAAAATGCACTGAAAAGGTTAACCTATTCAATAAAATATGCACTAAAATATGCAACAAAAACTTTTTTTTATGCAAAAATACGCAATTGGAACTTGCAGAATGTAAATATTCGATACAAAGTCCATTCAGTAAAGTTTTAAGAAAGAATGCAAAAATCATTGAGGAGCTTGAGATAATGCCCTTATTTTGAAATATGAATGCAAAATATTGCCTAGAAAAAATCTTGCAAAAAAAGTGAACAAAAGATTGTTGCAATAGAAAATTATGCATGAAATTAATTCCAAAAACGTCAAAGTATGCAGTAAGTAATTGCTGAGTTTTGGTTTTGGAAAACATTTCCACTTCTATTGCTTATTTTGAGACATTTCCGAAGGTAATTCTTCTATTTTATTTGTTTTCTATACAGATTTTATAGCAGAGTTTTAGTCTTTGGCATTATCTGGTTTCGAGAATTCCACAATTTTCCTGACCCTCTACAAATTAGATATTTCTCTAAAATTCTTGCATTTTTAAATTTTTTAAAATAAATTTTGTAGCAGACATTTGTTTACTCGAAATTCGAAAGCGTAGGTATTTTATACTTTTTTTTTATTGTTGCATAATTCGAAATTTTTGTTGCATATTTTAGAAGGGCATATTTTTTCAAATTTAGTGGATATGAGCTTTTCTTTGCCTCTGACTACGCAAAAGTTTAGACAGTTTCAGTTTCAGGAATTATCTTTAACTTTTTTGTATTTCTGATTTCAGGTGAATCCTTGGCAAGGGATACGCTCTTTATTTTCATGACCAGTTTGTTCCAATATTTCCACGTTGGCCCTGATCCAAGTCAGCCTCCGCTTACCACAGAATATACTACGGGCACCGTCTTGGTTCCCAAGTATCATGAGCTGATTCTTACTGAGCGTCAGTACGACCAAGTTAAATACAACAATATTTACCGCAGGACGTCCATTAAGAGCCCGGATCGTCTCGTAACCGGCTTGACGGCTGGTCGAAGAAGAAGTAGTATTCTACCTGAACAAATATCTTTAGCCGGCTTGACCGCAGGTTCAAGAAGAAGTAGTATCTTACAACCTGGAAATTCATCTTTGTCCGGCTTGACGGCTGGTAAGAGAAGAAGTAGTACTTTACTACCTGAATCTTTAAACGGTTTGACGGCGGATCGGAGAAGAAACAGTATCTTCACTAACTGAAGATACATTTTGTATTGTATATAGCTAATCTCATGGATTGTGCTCAACATTTAGTTTACTTCATAACAAAACATAATACTGTGTTTGGATAAATCCAAAATCTTGAAGTGGTCGATTAAATCAAAATATGTTCAAAGTTGCACTGATGATTTTTGATCATTTTTAGTACAAGTAATCTACAACGAAAAAAACCGACTGGTCTCAACCTTTTTGGACATACTCTATCAACATCGAAATCATGTTTTATATCTGCAAAGAGATAAGCGATGATCAAAATAGTACGACATCGCTAGCGCAGTAGGCATTCAATACATAACCTTTAACCTTTTTTGTAATTTTTTGTAACATGAGAATTTACGGTACACATTTAGCATACCAGTAGTCGGCCGTAAATGTAACACTTTATTTGAAACCAAATGAATTATATAATATTTCATAAATTCCATATATTAATTTGAATGAATTTAACAATATTTAGGAATAGAATTCGAATCAAAGGGTCACACAGTATTGTCAATTCTTACTTGGAAGCATTTTCTGGTTTTGTAAGTAATGTCAATTATAATTTCCTTCATCATTTTGGAACAATATTTACACCTGCATTGATAATTCTTCCGTTGTACGTCTGAACCCAGATTTGCTTTCCATTACCCATTGTTTGAGAATAACCTTGAAACCCGCCTGCAGCTCTTTGATGATTCGACAGAACACTTGGATCCAGATTCTTGGTATTATTTCCAACATTTTCAAACAACCGGATGTATCGGTTCTGCGAAGCTACAGATGACGGGTTGACGTGGCCTGGTGAATCTCGAAAAATATGGCCTAATGCAGGTTTGGTTCGGGGCACCGCGTTTTTTACACCAGATCCATTCCCAGACCCTCCAGATCCACTACCAGAGCCACCGCCTGAACCACCTCCAGATCCACCTCCAGAACCTCCGCCAGAACCACCCCCAGAACCACCTCCAGATCCACCTCCAGAACCTCCGCCAGATCCACCGCCACCACGACCTCCAGAACCGCCGCTGCCAGAACCACCGCCACCACGACCTCCAGAACCGCCGCTGCCAGAACCACCGCCAGAACCTCCAACTCTTCCAGCAGAACCACCAGACTTCGCAGTAGACAAACGAGCCATCTGCCTTGATAGCTTAAGACCGAGTCGAGTTGCCATGGCTGCATTTTTTGCCAATTTGATGGCTGTTGCTCCAGCTTTAACGAGTCGTGCAGCAGGAAAAATAAGTGGAACAACTGTGAATACGGCATCCGCAATAACTCCGCCGTAAATTCGCGGGGGTCTTCGTCCAGTGGGTGGTGCAATTTTCTTTTTAAGAACCGGAAGCACGTTTCCTCCTGCTTTCTTGCCGTTGTTTAAGGGCTCCCCTGTGGAGCCACTAGTAGTATTTGTCGTTTGTGGCTCAGTTGGCACTTGAACTTGAGATGTATTTGTCTTGATTGTCTTTGAATTCAATTGTAGTGACACGACGCCATTTCTTTCCGCCGTCGAACCAGTATTGTGACCAAAAGCTTGAATACAAATTGCTGAATTGCTGGGCATTTGGATTGCTTCTTGAGTTTGACAAAGCGAATTTGGCATAGCTTGTTTGGGTGCTTGCCCGGTGGGATTTAATGCTTCTTCCTCAGGTTCAGATCCATTCATTTCATCTGGTTCAGGAATTGACGATGGCTTAGCAAACTTGCTACAGAAGCTGGCTGGAACCCAAGTGCATTCCCCGTCAGTATCCAGAATTTTCTCAGCGCTTCGGTCATATCTCTTGATTCCAAGGAGTTCAATTTGTTCAATCTTCATTTTGAGGGAAACCAGTCGCTTTTGTCTTGCGCCTTCAATTGCTCGCAGAGCAAGGGTCTCA
>JAQFXZ010002024.1:0-10405 GCA_034694025.1 Ceratophysella scotica | reverse complement strand
ACTTTGGTTGTTACCCCGTTCAATTGTTCCCTTGTATGTAACTTGGCTATTTAGATGTAAACTTAAAACTTTATATGGATATGGAGCTTTTAGGAGGTCTGCCAGTAACTACCGTGTAATTGAAATTAACATAAAGTAGGATGCGTCGGGGTTGCCAAGTTGCAACCCCGAACATGAGTAGGGAAAAGGGGCGTATTTAGAGAGTTTTCTTCAGGAAAAGATCGATTAGGAAATGAAATTACGCCTCCCGGCAAGACCATTCATTTCTTAGAATATTCTTAAATTTTTATGAGTTGGAGTCCAGCTATACCTGTTTTACAGGTTTAAAAATCTTACTAGGTACTCAATAAAATCTCTTGAAATTCTTGCCAAAAACACGGTAGGCCATGTCTGCTCAAGGGTGGAAATTTGTAGCGGAGAAAATGCAGAATCAAATAATTTCAAATTTTTTAAAGATGAAAATCCGTCATGTTCGTCTAAATTTGTGAAAAAAAACTGCCTATATTGAATATTTTTCTCGAATGTTTTGCTGCAATGTAACTTAGATAATACTTTAAATGTAATTCATTCAATATTGGTCCGTTTTCAGGTTTTTCAAAAATTGGAGCAACTTCTGGAATAGCCACAGTACTTCTTTACTGCAACAAATTAATTTTTAGATTTTTTAAATGTGTCATTTTGGGAATGAAGAGTTGAGAAGTCAGGTGGGACAAAGCAGAAAGGATGGAAAACGCTCTTTCGAGCCACGTCGCTTCACTTCAATGTGGAGGCGGAATTGATAAGCGAAGTGATTCCATGTGCCATTATTTTTCTCTACATCATTCTCGTCGCAGACATCTTTTCTCTGATTCGATTGAATGTGAACCTGGGTGTCATTCTCTGGATCCTGATGCTTATTGCAGCAATCCTGGTTTTCATTCTTCTATATTTCATTTACTCCTTTCCCTATCAAATTACGACCAGTTCTCACTTATTTCTGGATGCTTTCAAAAGATCGTCTGAGATCCAGAAATCTTTGGAAAATCAAAAATTTCTTCAATCCTGTTTCCCATTTCGAGTTCCGATTGGGTCCTACCTCTTCATCTCCAGGAATACATTTTCATCAGTTATTCATGAAATCATTCTGAACGCAGTCCTTAGTTTGCTCCTCGCAATTCCTGGATAGAGAAAATATTGATCTAAGAGGATTTGTGCAGTAGTCTGTGGTCTGTGTTGTCAAATTATAGTGAAGACTTGATGCTCAATAAATACATCGGGCTTAAATTG
Organism: Ceratophysella scotica; assembly: GCA_034694025.1. Classification (NCBI taxonomy): domain Eukaryota; kingdom Metazoa; phylum Arthropoda; class Collembola; order Poduromorpha; family Hypogastruridae; genus Ceratophysella; species Ceratophysella scotica. Next base: position 9,139 of record JAQFXZ010002024.1, on the reverse strand, counting down.
TATTATTAAAAATAAATAAATAAATGTATCTTTTAGCAACCAGCACAAGTCCTCACAAAATATCATGCTAATCATTTTGGATTCGCACTTAAGCTCTATTTAATACGAGGGTTGTTTCAAAATACCGATTTTGGAAAAGCTGTAAATTGGATCATAATTGATGAAATTGGCTGAAAGCTGAAATTTTCAAAACATTTAAAGTAGTACCCGAGCTACATTGCAGCAGATATTTCATATCTTCTTAATCGTGCAAACTTTTGGCGAAAAATATGAAGAGGTAACGATTTTACATTTTTATGAAAGAAACGCGATATTCGACTAAAATTATAATTATAAAAACTGTAAATGTGGACATTTTTACCCAATTTACTGCTGAAATGAAATATGGCTTTAGCTGTGGTTAAAGTTGCAGCTCAATGCAATCATTACTGTCTGTTTCAAAGTTTTTCCAAAATCGGCCAAAAATCTTGAAACAAAACTCTTATTTATGTTCTGGCTTTAACATGTTGATCGTAAAATGAAAATGTGCGTACAATAAGAAAATGCCAGAGATAGAACGAGATTCACATTCCTTACGCTATCTACTCGGAATTGTGAGGACCGTGTTAGGCATGGACGATTACACCTGTCAACTTATATTTTTTGTCACTTGGCACTTGTTTACATAATTTGTCGTCAATTGTTCAGGAGAACAATTGAATCATCCATTTAGCTCTCCATTGTCAACACAGAGAGGATATTGAATTACACGGATACTCACATGTAATCTACGAAAACATCTTGTACTCAGCTTCTGATGTCAATGTCAATGCCACCAATGGAAATGAGAGTGAAAAACGTTGGTGTTTTGCTATTTCCTTCAGGTAGCCAAGCCACTAGACACATGTAAGGTCACTCTACGCAGTATTCATATTTCCTACATTGCTTCTATGGTGGTTCCAAATGTTTCTATGCAAAAATTAGACGTTTTTAGCTTCGACAGTGACAGGTTAAAGGATGCCCACCCAAGTGATTTATTGCCGACAATTTTTTTATGCAAATTCGATATGCCGCGTAAAGCTATGTAATTATTTTGTTTCATTATTTAATTAGATTATTTTGTTCATTTTTCCACAAAATAAGTGAATTAAATTTTAATTTTTTTTTTCATCTTGTTTAAGCCAAAGAAAAACGTAAACGTTGGACATTTCAAACTCAGATGTGCCGCTCGGCACCTGTTAGTACTTGCCGTGTTAACCTTAGGAATTAATCCTTATTGTCTTACGTGCAAATATAATTTTCAAATTTTAGATTACTGAACGCTATAGAAGTATACGTTGGTACATTAAATGTCGGGTTCACGTCTGTGTGCAAAAATTTTCAGTAATTTAAAAATGATCTTCTGTATGTCGTAGATGTTGACCATGTTACAAAAGTTGGGCTGCAACGAAATTAGGACCTATGGGAAAACTGGAGAATAGATAAGAAGGAAGGAAGATTTGAATGATTGAATTTATCGAATTGTGCGGTTAGTATGGGTGGAACAGCGTATGGTATATTGCAAGCATTCATTCATTTGATAGAGGAGTGTTGGCTCCTGTCTGGCAACGTAATGGAAAACTGAGCTGAAAACATCTTCCAAATTCCGTTCCGGGTAGTTGAGCTCATTCTTGAAGCCCAAGCTCCAAGTTATGATCTGACGAAAGGGAAAAGGAACTCAAAATCAAGTGAATCGAAAATTGATGCTAATCAGAAAATCAGAAGCATGATGATGGAAGGAACTTTGCAGAGGCTAAAGGCACATAAAGTCCAGTCTCATCATTCTAACGAGATTGGAAACCATGATCATGGGAAGATTTGATTTCCTAATTTCGATTTCAAAGGATTTTCTGAGATTTGTTCCCTGAGTTCATGGGAGATAACCTTCTCGGATCTCATCCTTCAGTTCAGCTAACAAATTGGTATTGGCAGCGCATTTGTACTGCCGGCCCGTGTATTGATGCAATGCAAAGCACTGCTTGTGACACCTTTGGATTTTATGTCGAGATTTCTAATGTGGCGATAAGGTTTTATGCTGCGATTTCTTCGTCGCGGTTCCAAAAGTTGCGGTTTTTAATCTGCGATTAATCATGCTGATATTTGCAATATTGCGATAAAATAATGGGTTAATTATGATGCGATTGTCATGTTGCGGTTATTTGTGTTAAAATTTGTAAAATTGCGATAAAAGTAATATTTTTTTAAAAGTTGCGGTTGTTGTGCTGCGGTCAATAATGCTGAAATCTGGCCTTTTGGGATAAAAGTATGTGTTTTTGATGTGGCGATTTTTATGCCGCGGTCAATAATGCCGAAATCTGTAATATTGCGATAAAAGTATGTGAATTTTATGTTGCGATTGCTAACTTGCGGTTATTAATGTTGAAATCTGTCCTATTGCGATAAAACTATGCGCTTTTTAGTGTTGCGGTTAATAATGCTTTAATATTGCGATAAAAGCATGCGGCTTTCATGTTGCAATTGTTAAGTTGCGGTTATTAATTTTGCGATTTTTAACGTTGCGATAGAATTAAACAGCTTTCATGTTGCAATTGCTAAGCTGCGGATATTCTTAACTTTTCGACTTTTAAAATTCCGATTAAATTTTAAAATTCGTAATATTGCGATGAAACGATGCAGTTCTAATGTTGTAATTTTTAATAGTGCGCCTTTTAATTGGATCCTCGCAAGCCAATATGAAGTTTAATTCTGTCACCGAATATCAATTTTTTTTTGTACAGATCTTAAATTGATAGATTAAATAAAAAGTTGCAGATCTCATGAAATGAAATTCTGTAAAAATCTATCAGAGAATGAAGAATCTCATTTTAATCCAACATATTTATATTTCTCCACTTCCTTGACTTTACGTTTGGTCCTCGGTCCTCTTCGTCTGAATTTAAATTTTAAGATGAGAGAATTTCTCAGAGGTCAACCACTTCAATTCATGGTACACGGGCAATTCACAAGAATGAGAGCACAATAGAGCACAGAGCACATGTTGTGTAATAGTCTCAACTGGCCTGTAATGCTGCTGCAGTGGACTTGAAATTTTAAGAGTTATTCAAAGAATTCGAAGTTGGAATTTTGAAACTGAAGAGTCATCATAATTGTGCGTTGTGGTGGAGCACGATGCGTAATTAAAATAATTAAGGGAATTAGCTTTTCCTGACAAGTGGCCACAAGAATGCTCACTGCTCACATGCTCATTTAAGGTGAGGATGACGAAAGACAGAGGAATTACGTGCAAATGGGATTCTGGTTAGAATTGGAAGTTTGAGACGATGAAAGCCGGACTGAAGAAAGTCTGGTATTTAAATTCGTCTTCCTATGTCTTGAGTCAATGACCAGAACAATGAAAAGTGAATTGGAGAGGATTACAATTACAAGTGACAAAGCCCGTGTTATCATTTGCTTTTTGGTTATCCGACAATCCTGTAGAAAATTTCGCTTTTTCGAAACCCGAGCCAGATTCTAGCTTTTTGAATTTATGCGACCAGTAAGCGTTCTATTCCACATTTAATTAATATAATTTGAAATGACTACCGGATACTTGACACGAATTGCGCAGTAAAATTTATTTGTTTGAGCATAGGGAGTTACATATTAGTAACTGCAAATCCATAGTCTTAAACGGCGTTAAAATTTTCAAATGATGATGCACAAAGTGTATTGGAATATGTGCAGTAGGCGAGTCGGAGTTAACAGTTTTGGATAAAAGTAACCAAGTGGTTTCAGGTTACGGAGTGTCAGGTTATTCGTGGGGTCAATAGAGAATAAAAAGTTTGGATACCAAATTTTTTAATTTGGAAAATTCTGGATTGGCTATGGGCTTAATATGGGTTGAATTCATATCGCTAACTGATTACAGAGCGTACGATATAAAATTCAAGTTTTCGAAAGCCAGAGCCCGGAAATGCGTGTGAAAACATCTTTTTTCTTGAACATCTGTGGCATGAAACTTCGGATACATCCGAGTCAGGTCGCTTGGGTTCGAAAAAAAGTTATAAACACATTTTTTCGCATTTTGAGGGTTTAGCACATTTTGTGAACATTTTTGTGAAAAATTAGCACTGTAGCACATTTCGTAAACATGTTTGTGACAAATGCGCACTTTAGCACATTTTTGTTGTCTTTTAGCGCATTTTTTATGCTTCTCAAGTGAATTTTGCTGTTTTTTAGCATTTTTTTCTTTAAGCAAATTTTTTGTGTTCCTAAGCTCATTTTTTGGCGATTATGATTATTAAATGCACGCACATTTTGTGTACACGCTTTGCTGTGCTCTGCCAATGCACATTTAAAAACATTTTTGGATACTTTTAGCACTTTTGCGCATTTTTGTTATTTTTAATGCATTTTTGTTGATTTTTAGCACGTTTTTTTGTTTTCAAGCGCATTTTTTTGATTTTTAGCACACTTTGTGTACACTTTCGAGGTCTTTTAGCACACATGATTTCGGGGCTCTGGAAGGACATTCAGACATTTAAAATGCTTGATTACGACGTAAATTAATATGACAAATCATAGTTTGTAAAACTGATCTTATTCGGACAGGTCCTGACATTTGACCTGTGCAAAAGTTGTGAATTTCAATCGGTCAAAGCAACCACAGAATCTTGTTGAAGCCTATAGAAAAGTTGTTCAAAGGGCTTTTAGTCAGAACTGTGCAAATTTTGAACCAAATCCGACAAGTGCGTCGTAGGATATCGTACGAACGATAATTCAATGAAATCATTGCATTGCAGTTTGACCTGAAGAGGTTTAGTTTGCAAAAAGCGAAATCATTAATTTTAAGTGCATTTTAGTCGGGATATCATCAAGAATTGAGAGCAGCTACAAGTTGTCGGTGAACCCTCACCTGTGAAATGTCCACATTTACATAATCCATTTACGTTAGGAGACACACAAGCATTGAATGCTCAACCCCAAGAAATGTGTATCCTAATTAATTCCTTCCTCTACCAAGTGTTATTGACATGGAGAAATGATGTTCGACAGAAGTGGGTCTGTTCCGGTTTGAGCGTCCGGAAGGACCTGGTCATCCCAATGATCGAATTTCTCAGTAGGCATTCCAATTCCCAAGTCCATATCTGTAATTATTTGATGTGATGCACGTATTTGGTCATCCAAGTAATTAGAAAAGACGGGGAGCAGAATAATTGAAACGATTGTTAAGTGCATTTCAGGACCTGTCCAAACGATAGGCTCAGCTCAACTGTTGACGTTGCCTTCTCGTAGTCCAGATCCCTATCATTAGTGAGACTGAGTCTGAGATGAAGATAACAAAACGAATCCTGGTCTTCTGTCACTCGAGCGGAAGTCTAGACCTTGTCGGCAGAACAAAGATCCACTTTGGCCAAAAGACATGGAGTGAAGTTGATGAACTTCCGAATGTCAGAATTCCAATAGAATCTAATTCACTTTCAGTTTCGGTTCACGCACATTTTTTGCAGCTCAAGTTAAATTCAATGCATGCAGTCTACGTGGGCAAAGTGGTTGGCTAGAAGCATTATTGTTACCGAATTCCTCTGTTTATGTTGTACCATGCATTGTGGAGTACATAAAAGTTACAAAGTATGCCGAGTAATTGATTCACCACTTTGAGATCAATTACTCCAAAATGATGTTCCGTGCTCTCTGTGGATTTAAGATTTAATGCATCTTCAATCTTCACTTTTTGGTACAAAAAAGCTTTTACTTTCAATTTCAAATGTTTGGCTTGGCACACAGATGCTTCCTTCCAGTTTGTGTTGTGTCAACAATTCATTCACGGAGAGCTTTGATCTGGCCATACAGTGGATGAACAAGTTTTGTGGGAGTTTTGTTTTCTCGGTTTACGCTCGTACAGGAAAAAAGGTGACCGTTGCACTTATTTCCTACTAGCTGCCCACTAATCAGTGCGTGTATTGAATTGAGTTTTTCGAAAAAATATTCATTCCCTTCATGTCCCGCAAAACTTTCGCCCAGCCTAATTGTCCCCGCTCAACTTTTCGGCCGCCCGATTGCCAAACATTCATATACAGCAACTGCTAATTATAAGATATTGTATTGTGTAGGATTAGGTTGCCATGACATTGCGTTAGTTCATCCTGGTGTTGACAAAGTTGTTGTGTGACAGATACATAGACCCACAGACACACAGCAACAGCTCATTATATAATGTGATGACGTGTGTCTTTTTTATTCTAAAAATGAAAAATTTAGCGATTAAGTGGAAGTGGAAATAAACGATTGAAAGCTGAATTTTAGTTGTTTAATTTGCTCAGACCTGCATATTGAGTACCATAAACACCCGCAGCATTAAGGCTCCGTTCCGCAGTGGGCCAAGTTGAGAAGTGGCGGAAAACTTCGCAGGATATTGCTGTGCCCGTGTATGTTGACAAAACATGACCTCACTCAGGACCATGTTTAGGGTGACCCGTTGCATGTACGACCTTCTGATAAGTTACAAGTAAAACCCAACTAACTGTGCTATAAATCAATCTCCAGAAAGTGCATGAACATGTACGACAAAACCACTAAATTTGCGATTATAGTTGAGATGGTATTATTTTCTGTTTCAAAAATAGATATTTTGTCCACTTAAAGATAATTTTCTTCAGGGTTGTAGAGATTGATTTATAGCATACTTAGTCAGGTTTCACGTGCAGCTTATTCGAAGGGCGTACATGCAAAGGGTCGACCTAAAGATGGTCCCGAGTGAGGTCAAGTTTTGTCACCATATATCGGCACAGCAATATCCTGCGAAATTTTCCGCCACTTCTCAACTTGGCCCCTCTGAGAAACGGAACCTTAAAAAGAACCACATTTAAACCGCAACGAACAAACCGCACAAGAATTTGCTTGTCACGGTGTTGCATTTTTTACCCGCTTAAATACATTACTCAATACTTTATAGCAATTGCATATCAAAACGCGCACAATATTAATATTGATGCTGCGTGTTATCGAACCATCCATAAATAATTTCTCGATTTACAAGGAAGCCCGAAATTCTACCTGAATTTTGCCACTTGATCTGTTGACACATTCCTGGGACACAATAAGCCGCTGAATCACGTTTACTTCATGCCTCGTTCAAAGAAGAACGGACGTTTAGTACAAATAAGCAGGTCAGCGTGATTGTTGGTTGAGGACGTTGAATACTGAATTCTCTCTAACGTTACTTAATTAACAATTAACCGCTTCTGAGTGGATTTAATGTGGACTTCGTCTTGTATTGTGCTGTCAACTTCTTCTAATTCCCAAGTTCCCAAGAGGATCCCGCTATAAGTATAGACCTTTCAACGTCTGGCCTCCTGCCTCACAACCCTTGTTAAACTCCAATCACCCTCCTCAACATGTGTACTTACTTCCCTCCAAATTAACCTCTAATTTCACATAAGCTAATCTGAAGGTCTTTAATTGAATTGGATTTCGGTGCAGGGTTTCGGGGAGTCATGCAATCGTCTGTGGCAGTAGCACGGACTGGTAATATTTTGTTTGTACAAATGATCACATGAATTTGAGATTTTGAGATTAACAGAAGGGGCTTATGGTATCTGAAATTAGTCATTTGCCAAAAATGGAATAAAATTTGGCAAAATCAATTTAATTGCTGACACAGCTGGCATTATTTCAATTTTTTGTCGCATAAAATTTGCAAAACGCCGTTGCAAACCTGTGTGACACTCTAAAGCTTACAGAAATGGAATATGTTCACGCTGAACCCGAGTTTTGTAAAAAAAAAAAAAAAAAAAAAAAAAAAAGCTTAAGGTCAATTCGCATGCAGCCCAAAATTCATTCAAAACGGAGATCAAATTGTTTGTTTGTGAATTCGGTAAGACTTTGATCAAATGACCGAATATGCAAATGCAAAGTAGCAGATGGTGGCTAACCTTCCGGTCATCAACTACCGCAGTTTGACCAATCTGTCATGTAGCCCATTCAGCCTGTCCGAACTCTTGACTAAGTGTCACTTGAAGTTTAAGAAACTCTTTTCTGAGCCCATCAATAAGAATTTCCCATTCCCGCGACTATTGAACGGTGATGTCTCTAATCTAACTGAACATAGCAATCGAGTTGACAAACAGGCAGAGATTTTTGTGAAGTGGTCCGGCTTTTCATCCGCATCGACATCTTCCCACCCGACAATTATTCATGCAGTCTTCTCTGACTATAATAAGATTCATCGTTCCTTTGTCATAGTACATGAGATACTGTCAAAGATAAGATACGGAATTCCATCGGAGGTCCTGATCCGGAATTGCTTTACAAATCAGGGCTTGGGTGATGGATCATTTATGTGAAGGTTCCGTTAAGTTCATTGCAGATTTTTAATGGAAAGACATTGTGCAAAAATTGCAGAATTCCATCATTCCAAATTGGAGAACCTTCGTATATGCCTTGCTTTTGGCAGGGTATTTGTAATGAATTTATAACTGTACGTTTGGTGAAAAAAGCATTTTAAAGATTCAATCATTTAGATTTCGATATTTCGGGTTTCTGTGCTGAATCTGTGCATCTCATCTGTAAGACTTTAACGCTTAGTAGTTAAAAAAAGAAGCTGGGAATATTGAGACAACGTTGAAGTGCAAAATTGTTTGATTTCTAAAATCATATGATTTTGATTTTGTATGTTGATTGCTCAGACATAATTTTAATATTTGAATTTCTAAGGATATATTTAGCAAATAATTCAGTCAAGGTTTTGAAAAAGTACCTGACTCGTACCTATATAAAATTATATCATATTTTAAATCCTATTATTCTATTGGGTATTTAAAATCCTGGTTTAAGGCGCTGATGCAATTTTAAATTTGATTTAACATAGATTCTCTGATTTCTTCTTCATTTTCCCGTATATTTAGAAGTTTTTAGAGATTCTTTAATTTTGGGTTTTCTAGAGATTCTTGAATTTTGAAATTTTATTTTCACAGAAATCCTTTGATTTAAACTTTTATTTTCCAGAGATTCTTAGATTTAGGACTACTTTTAGAGAGATTTTTTTATTTTTTACGCTTCCAAATTAAAGATTCATTTGTTTTATTCTCACACAAAGCCTTTAATTATTTCCTTCGTGAAAAGTGGTGGTAACCACGGGTTACGGAAAGTTGTTTAACGTAACCTTCTACGAAGTATATGC
>JAQFXZ010002023.1:0-10405 GCA_034694025.1 Ceratophysella scotica | reverse complement strand
GAACAAGGACAAAGCAAGTCAAATCAAGCAGTGGAACATATTTATTACGTCATGTACCAAATTCCATGGATGAATGAGCATTTAATTTTTTATTTATTATTTTATTACCTTCTTTCCAGCCATATTTCTCCAGCTGCTTTTTAGCAAAATTCATTGCCCCACGCCCCACCCTACGCTCACGATTCACGAACAGGAACAGGATCGACTCCAGTCACAAGTAGTGTAGTCGTCTTCGTTTGATGAAAATTCGGTGCTTGATCCGTATTAGGTAACCTTGGATCACGTGACAGTTTGATGTTGAACTCAACCACGGTCCACGGTCACAAGTCACAACAAGTCACAACTCACGGGTCAAATCCGATAAAGAGGTTTGGTGACCGGAAGTGAAAGTTCGGTTCTCAGCCGCACCGCATGTGGTGTTGGTTCATCCTTGGCGGCAGAATGACGTATATGCATTCTCGCAAAGTTTAGTGCACGTTGTCCCATCTCTCCGGTTAAAGTAAGGAAAGTAAGGCTCCTTGTACCCACCAATCGACTTTCTATTGTACCCTCGGTTTCAGCAAAGCTTGCGTTTCGGAAAACGTAATGTAGCTGCATCAAGAAGTAGTCTCACAGTATTTTGGTTATTTTTTCGTCCGAATAGCAAAAAATACGTAAAGAGCAATCAAATATCGAACAATTTCCGACTTGTACCTGAAATTCTCATTTATTCAAGATTACAGAATAAGGTCAACACCAACACAATCATCAAAATCTCTGTACTGTAGGTGTAGGTGTCTTTCATATCAATTAGTATCTATATAATTAGGTTTTGAAATGGATATAAATTTATTCTTTTTCTGCTTGATCCACATTCTCCTCGTCTTCATCATCCTCAACCTTGGTTCGAGACACAGTCTGTGACAATGACCAGTTTTGTTTCCGCCCCACAAACTCAAAAATCTTAGTCCTCATATTATTTTGGGGACAATGAGCCACTAGAGTTTGGAAGAAGAACTCCAGGTCAATCTTCAAAGTTTTACTAGTTGTAGACAGATTAGAGAGCCAGAGAGGGATGGAGTACTTGTCCGTCATTTCTTCAGCCACACCAGGAATCTTGCACGCATGAATTAGAATTCCAACAATGCTCTTCTGTGTCTTCACTTTTTCGAAAATGAAAGAGGAACATAGGTACTTAATTGTGGGGAGTTTTTGACTGATCTTCCAATCTTCTTTTGTTTTTAATCCTTGGTACAGGACGTTGAGGATCCATATACGACTTTCTCTGTAAAATACAAGTTTCATTTTGATTACAATGACAGGGTCAGCTTCAAGTTTGGCTATCCAGCAAAACTCCAAATGTTTTTGCTTTGGCAAAACAAATATTATGTGAAAAATGTGAAATAGCAGACTCGAACGTCACTCACTTGTCTTCGCCATCATTATAGAACGGAATGAAGTCAGGGAGGATTGTCATTTCAATCGTGGGTTTAGCAAAGAGAGACTTCGTCACACGTTGAAACATTGGATGGGACGGTTGACGTAGTACTGCCCAAGTAGCCACCATCCATGTTGACAAGAGATTGGAAATCTTACATTCGCCCATCTGAACAATTCCTCGTTTGACTCCATTCAGGAAGTGCAGCCAGAGCTTCACGTCTTGATTTCTGAACGCCTGAAATAAATCAAATTCAAATTACACATTTAACAACCTTAAATTCAGCTTCCGTTTCTGGATAAATTCGAAAATAAGCTTAGCCCTGGTTGAACCCGACCTTGGCTTGCTGAAAATTCTGAACAAGTCTCTGAAATGCGAGGAAAGCTTCAGCTCGTAAAGTGTCGTCCGCTAGTCCCATTCCTCTGACAATAAAATATATCCAGCCATTCGCAACCACTTTCCCACCGTCACAAATATTCTTTTCGTCCAAAACATGACAAAGCACAGGCAGAAGAAATCGCATATCATAAGTTGAAGACGATGTTCCGGGCTTCAGAGGATCATACAGAAGGGACGTGTAATAAGCCTTTGTGTCATCAAGCGATCCTAGAATGGTATTTGCTCGTGTTGAATGAGCGAAGAGTGGATTTGACGTTCCTGAGGATGGTGCTTCAACGCATTTAGGACCAAACAGGGGCATGGACTCGATTGTTATCCCAAAATCTGGTGCGGAACAGCGGGTAAAAATGTCGAATATCATTTGATCTTTGGGACTCATTGTGGCTCCATACATTTTCATTAACGAGGGGATTGCTGCTTCGAGTATTTTCCTTTCTTGCTCTGTCAAATTGTTAGTATTCTTGTGAGACGAAAGAAAATCGGTCACACCACGAAGTAACTTCGGTCCGGACAAGCTCTCCAGGGTGTCTAACGTTAGAGTAACAACTCCTTGTTCTTCAGCCTCATCCTCTTCCTCTATAACATCGTCATCATGCTTTCTTCGCTTCGTCTTGGGTTTCTTGCTACCTGCTTCATTTTCAGTTGATTTTGTGTTCGCTTGATCTACTTCAACTTCTGCGTCACCCTGGTCCTCGTCACGGCGCTTCTTATTCTTCGTCTTCGACCTTTTACTACTAATTTCTATTGCTCCAATCTCATCTAGCAGCTGATCTTCCTCCGGTTCCACTTCCGGCACGGGTTCTGAATGCTTCTTTCTCTTCATCTTTCAACTGACACCCGTGGCTTCTCTGTAATCTTTGCAAAGTATAATCATTAATGTTAGCTCCAATTTCGTCCATCGACAAGTGACACTACAATTCGCCACGGCAGGTCGGATCAGATCATAATGAATTGGATTAGAGTTTAATAAAAGAACGTGGTGCGAGGTGTGTAGTCATGTCTGTAGATCCACGAATATAACTAACAACTAAGGACAAAGAAGGCAAAAAAAGCTGCTTCGAGTTTTGATTGTTGGCTAGTACAATAGGCCACGTTTGATTTTTTGCAGGTTATGCGTTTGGCATGTATAACATAAATAGATGTTGAATTACTTTCGGGTCGACATATCGGGTGGGTGACATGACATAAAAACCACTTCGCGTCCCCGTCCCACTTCCACCCACCTGTCGCCTAGGTATGCTAGCGTACACTGTATATCCTTTACACCATAGCTTCGCTTATCTTCTCATATTTCACAATAAGTATGCAACAAATGCAATGTAATAATGCACTGCTCTAAACCTGCAGCACAACAATTTACATGCGTGAGGCGTTACGCGCGACACGACGTCGTAACCGTAAACCATTACATACAGGCAGAGACTTTGTATTTGTAACATTAAATTCACTCTTCTTTATACCATACCATCGTATTTAATTTACCTGTGTTTATTCAGCGGGGATTGATTGTGGGCTCGGCTATAATATCAACTGAAACCCCTGAACCGAGTAAAAAGTAATTAAATTGATTTGTGAAATGGACAAAGTAATGAGTGAAACGTGTTGGAGTAATCGATGTTGGATGAAATGTTGTAGAAATGTTGTTACTTATCGTTAGTAAATTTTATTACATGCGGCTTGAGATGAATTTCCCTCCAGAATCATGCGTCAATCACCGTAGTAGATCGGGGAGCATGAGATTCAGATGAATGCAACATCGTCACCGCACCGCACTGCGATTAAATTATACTAAGGTCAGCTGAATGCTGTTTCAATTTCAATTTAATTTGCAAAATAACTAAACGCTTTAGGCGTGTCCCCGTGCATGTGCCATCGTCTACCATTGGTCATCGTACATTTGCCATTGTCTATCATTACCATTGGCCGCCTGCGTGATATTGTCTCGAAATGTCGCATTTGTCTTGTGAATTCAGAATTCTCGTAATATCGTAAAGGGACATCCCTTTTAAATTCCTTGGACAATAATTGAGTAAGGGTAGCGTTGGACGCTCATTCATAATAGCTATAGTACTTCTGCTTGGAAATACAAGTTAACTACTTCACAATAGCAGCTAGTTATTAATGTATTCAGTATGCCAACTGGAATATTTCAAGGGAACGAACAGGTGCAAACTATTACCCATCAGTTTGTACAACTTTACCTGTGCATAGCTTTCTATATGTACACGTAAGTGCACGTATTTACGAGTACGAGGCAAAGTACGAGGGGTACATTTAGCACTGCAGTACTTAACTTTACGCATAGCATGTATAAGTATAAAATAATATATGTACAATACCATACAATACAATCAAAAACGCAAAGAGAAAAAAAAAGATAAGTAACCAATGTGCAGAATTAGGTTGGTAAAAAAAAGTATTGAGATTTCCATATGCTGAGCTCTTGACCCGTTTGTAAGGTTAGTTTGTCTGGGAACGGGGTTATGTCTTATGTCTATGCCTAGTGGCTGTTCAAACTGTAAGTGTAAGGCAATAGTGTTTTCATTCACCGTCAGTTGTTGGCTACATTCTTCTTATTTAAAAACACACTTCTAATTCGTTTCATAAAAATAATATTACACGTCACTCCTCATTGAGCTGTTCGACAACGCGCTGCAGGAAGATTCCAATCAAGTGCATTGCTGGTGATGGTGGTGATTGGTGATAGTGACTTGCTGATGCTGACTGGTGACTATTAAACGAAACCAATCCAGATATGTTCAGGTCAAACACTACGCGGACAAAATCTTCGTACGCACAATAATAATAATAATAAAACGTTATTTAGATTAAATTAATCTGTGTGCCTAATTTAAATTCACACTTGATAACAGTCACACTTAAGAAAAAAATTAAAATATCTCAATCATAATGATAAAGTTTCCTGCCCCTGAGGGCTGCTGCGTCAATCGCTGCGTCAATTATTCCCAATATTCTTTCTATTCTATAATTATTATTTAAATACCACGCGTACATAAGCTGTAAGCATAATGTACTTTTCGTATGGTTTAGATATTTGTTATTTTGATTTACGGTAAAAGTAGTGCTTATTAATTGCAACTTTTGTAGAAACTGCTACAAAGTTTAGCCCAGCTCATTATAATCCACACCATACTTTAATCCAATACCCAATGCTTTTATTAATACGATTTACAGCTCCGCCAGTGTGTACTACTCGAACAATTGGTGATTGAAATTAGGAATTGGGGTGACACAAAGAATCCGTTCGCTTGCGATCAATGGGTGTGCCTGGGTTCGAAAAGTATTGGACAACATTATCTCGTGGTTTCATTGCGTAAGTCAAATTAAGCCGGACAAGTCAGTTTGTTTTACCACCAGCAAATGAGCTCAAAGCACAATGGTAACACAAAATGCTTCTTAATTTCCAGATGGTACATTCCGCTGCTGAAAAAAGCTTCGTCTGGAAAACCATTGGAATTCGAGGACTTGAAGGAACATGTTCCATTGGAACCAAATGCTTCCAAGAATCTGCATTCTAGACTGTCTCGAGAATGGAAATCCGAGTTGGATAAGGATAGAAATGATGGACAATCACCAAGTTTTCTTAAATCAATTGTTCGTACTTTTAAGACTACGATATTATTCACTGGAATCATCCAATTTGTTTCCAAATGTGTTCTCGAGTAAGTCAGTATCCGTATACGTTGACATTGTCATACAAAGGTCAATTTTAATGTGCTTTTAATTTCTGCTTCCCAACTAGCATTATGGATCGGATTTTCTTCTGGATCATAATTGACCACTTCTGTGCATCTTCTCCTGGTTCAAGAAGCTCAGATGAAAACAGGGTTTATATTTTCGCGAGTATCGGATCAATCGCAATTTCCGGTTTCAGATCCTACTTTTGCTACGCCTATTACAATCGGAGCGAAAAGCTTGGAATCCAGATAAGAACCGCATGCTCATCCCTGTTGTATTCAAAGGTGAATAAACATAGTCATCCCCGCATTAGCCATGCCAAATATTGCATTAGTATATCCTGCAATATTTCGCTTAATTCTAGACACTTCGGCTTAGCCATGGTTCGCTACGACAGACTGGACTTGGTCAAATGGTTAACCTGCTTTCCATTGATGGTTCCAAACTGGAGACCATGTTCGAAATCCATCAATTGTGGATTGGACCAATTCAGATGTGCATTTTGGCAGGACTCGTCTGGTTTCACATTGGAGCGTCCTGTATTCCAGGAATTGGGTTATCGGTGCTTTTTGTTTTCATTCAACGTAAGTGCAAAATACGAAATTGAAGAAATAAGGGATAACTACGGCACTATATATCTGTATTTAAAATACTAGGACGCGTAGGAGACATGCTTGGGAGATTTCGACTTGAATCTGCACAAGCATCCGACAAAAGACTGAAATTAATGTCCGAAATTATAAATGCTATCCGAACCATCAAAATGTATGGATGGGAGGTGCCGTTTTCCAAGCTACTCGGGGAGAAGCGCAGGTATCCATATATTTTGTCTTTGGCTTCAAATATACTGGAATTCAATTTAAATTCACGAATTTCTGATCAATTATACTAGTGCCGAAACCAGCATTATTCAGAGGCACCACCAGCTCAGAATTACAAATTGGATGTTGTACTGTTCTTCTTCATCAGTTACCATGTGCCTTACCGTTGTGACATTTTGGTTGATCAATGGCAGTGCTCCTTCAGCTGCAGCCGTAAGGTCACGTAATATATTTTGAAAATAATAATTATTCCTCCGAAGCTGTTTTGGGGACTTTCCACAGATGTTTCTCTGTTTACTGATCTTTGAGCGGCTGCGTGTGTTTCTGTCGATCGATTTACCGAAAGCGCTGACTCATTTGAAAGATTTCAAAGTTTCTGCTTTGAGATTCCAGGTAAAAATAAAATATTGCGTTGCTTTACGTTAAGCGTCTTTTCGAACAAAATATGTATACTTCTGTTCGCAGGATTTTCTGCTTTTAGACGAACTTCAAGATCTGGATTTTGACACGAAAATTGATTCGGATCAGGAGGTCCACATCTTGGCCGAGACTGTGAGATCAAGTTGGGAATCCTGTGGTGAGCGCCACGCTATTTCTTTCAGCATTCGCGCAACATCGGGTCAACTGATCGCAGTTACTGGCGGGGTTGGAAGTGGAAAGGTATGAAAATACTAAACGTTTTAAATCTCTGCGACGACGCTTCAAAGTTCTTTTTCCAGATTTTATGACTTGCCGCATGTTTAAAAAAATGCTTTTGAAGAACACAAACAAGTTATTAAGATAAAATATTGAGAAGAACTGAACATGACAATAAGAACGAAACGTTTGTTCACCTTTATTTCCAGAGTTCGCTCCTGCTAACGCTGCTCAAGGAAGTTCCAATAAAGTCTGGAAAATTGGAGAGGTTTGGTCGTGTGGCGTACGTTCCACAACAGCCTTGGATATTTGCGGGGTCAATAAGAGAGAACATTGTTTTCGGAAGAAAGTATAATTCCGACTGGTATGCTGATGTAGTTGAGGCTTGTGCTCTGCAGCAAGATTTGAACCTCTTTCCAAACGGAGATGCTACTGCAGTCAGCGAAGGTGGGAATACGTTAAGTGGTGGACAGAAGGCTCGAGTGTCACTGGCGCGGTAGGCTATTCCGGATTCCGTGCATATTCATGTTTTGTCGAGCCATTTTTATTTAACTAAGAGTGACAAATTGCAGAGCTGTATATGCAGATGCGGACATTTATTTATTGGACACTCCGTTGAGCTCCGTTGATCCAAATGTCGGAAAGCACATTTTGGAAAAATGTATTCACGGACTATTAATGAATAAGCTCAGAATTGTGGCAACACATCGAATGGACCTCATTCAATCTGCGGACTATGTATATTTGTTGGAACATGGATCTGTGAAAGAGTCAGGTCCGCCGGAGAAAGTGCTGGGATCATCCAATGAGTTCTGGTCATCGGCTTCGAATTTGAATACCAACATTGAGGAGAGGCAAGCTTTTGAACAATCCACTTCTGAAAACGAGTTTCTAGCGGAAGCTACTTCTTTGGAACCAGCAACAGGAATGAAGCATTGTTCAGGTTTAACAGGAGTTCCACTGCAAGCTTACTATGAGTATTTCAAGGCTGGAATTACCAGTTCAGACATTTTTTACAAGTTGGTCACTTTCACCGTACTCACTCAGTTACTCATGGCCGCGTCCGAGTATTGGCTCAAATTCAGGTAAACTATCCGTGCCTTGATTCCGCGTGTCAGAATTGATAATTTATTGCTGAAACTATTGAAACTATTACAGTGTCAAAGAAGTTTCCACTGTTCCTGGTCAAGAGGTGAACACTCTGTTCACACAACTTGGCATCAATTTTGCAATCACCTTTCTCTTGATAGTATGCTCGAGGTTTCAAATGTCCGAATTCTTGAAGATATGTGCTGCAGCAAGTCAGCACTTCCATGACCAGATGTTCCGTTCCGTTCTTCATGCGCCCATGGCCTTTTTCACGAGTAGCACTCCTGGTACTACATTAACATTTGGACATCAGATCAAGTCGTGTTGTATCATCGGGTGATCTGAACCTGTAATTGTTACGAAAATAATGATTCCAGGTTACGTACTGCAAAGATTCAGCGGAGATATGTCAAAAGTAGACGAATATGTTCCGTTCACAATATTTTACGGATTTGCGGTAATGATTCAAATAGTTATGAATGTTCCCTTAATTACTACACATTTTGCTTATATTGGAATTCCAGAGGTTGCTGCTACACTGAATTCTAAGTAAATCTCTTATTCCAGGTATACGTGCGCTGCTTCATATCAATTGTAAAAGTCATTCTGACCACAGATTCGAAGATGGTGATACCAGGCGTGTGTCTGATGGTTCTGGTCTTTCAGCTACAGAAAGTGCATGTTCGAACTTCAAGAAGCTTAAATGTTCTTGAAAACAACGGTACAGGAATACTCGAGTCAGGCAATTGATTGACGTACAGCTTGTTTAGGCTGAAATCTATCCTTGTTTCAATTTGTGGTACAGCCAAAACTCCCGTGCTGTCCCATCTGTGTTCGTCCTTCCATGGTATAAATACCATCCGAGCATTTGGTCTCATTCCGGAAATGGAGTCAAAGTTCCACACTCGAATGGACTTGCAGTACATGTCCAGCTACGCCAAGATGAGCGGCCTGTCATGGATTGGTGGTGTCACGGATGCGGGCGTCACTCTTTTCATAAATGTATTAATCTGTTGGACTATGTTCATTCAAGGTATTTATCCATCACTGATAGCCCAACATTTTTTAAAATGTTTCCTATTTCAAATTGCATACTTTTTAGCGGATGGAGCGGAAATTGGATTTGCATTGTCTTCTGCTTATTCCCTTCTCAATGCGCTTTCCTGGGTAGTGATATCCACATCTATGATGGAAAGCCAGATGAAATGTGCAGAAAATATCCTGGATTTCCACAAAATTGAACCCGAGAAGCGTTCGGATGTATTGAGTAAGCTTTTTGACTGGGTTGTTTCTCAATATTGTATGGTAATGAGTAGTGACGCTTCGATGCATGCGAGGTAGAAGATCATAACTGGCAGACCACCGATACTGAGGTTTGACTTCAGTCGATCAAAAAGTTGAGATCTTATGGAACGTTAGTTAGACTTTGGTGTGGTCAATGCTTACTATTGATTGGTGTAACTGAATGCATTTTATGTGTCACGTTTAGGTGCAAATCCTGAGAAAGACTGGCCTTCATCCGGAAACATCGTATTCAAAAATGTTTGTTTAAAGTACGTCCCTGGCGTTCAAGTCCTAAAGAACATCAACTTGAGCATTTCATCTGGTCAGAAGGTAACCACTCGAAATTGTTGAAACAGCAGCCTTTAAATAATTTGCTTTGCTTGCTTGACCTTTTTTGCGTTTCATTGGTAATTTGCTCTGGCTCATCGTTCCTCCTGTACTTCGTATTCGTACAATAATCTGTCCAAATGTAGATCGGAATAGTGGGACGAACTGGTGCTGGAAAGTCTTCACTGCTGTCAGCGCTCTTCCGGCTCCAAGAACCGACCGGATCCATTGAAATTGATGGAGTGGACATAACCAAGATCGGGCTGCAAGATCTCCGTCCTCGCATATCCATCATCCCACAGGACCCCGTGCTCTTCGAAGGAACTCTTAGAACCAACTTGGATCCATTCAATGAATTCGATGATGAATTGATCCTGGAAGCACTTCAAAATGCTGGTCTGTCATACCTTGTCGACAGAAGTTCGTCGGGAATTCTCATGCAGGTACTACGATCATCGGTCATCATCATCATTAATATTGTGCCAAATATATTTTCAGAAGTCCGGGTTGCTCGGCATTTTGCTTGAGGTTTTGGTCCACGTAAGCTTTTGTTTTAATTAATTGAGTGTGAACACTTATTTCGCAAATGAAGGTTGAGGAAGGAGGTAAAAACCTGAGTGTTGGGGAGAAGCAGCTAATTTGCATGGCTCGAGCTATTTTGAGAAAAAACAAAATCCTGGTTTCCGACGAACCGACTTCCAATGTGGATATTGAGTAATAACACAAACACACT